>MU223517.1:4655724-4674804 GCA_018584345.1 Thuja plicata | reverse complement strand
TAACCCACCTCCTAATGTTGTCACATTCCATTAAGGAATGCTTAGCAACTCCACCCACTTGAGAAAGTCCACTTTCTCAAGCTAGACTTTCTTAAGGTCCACCTTCTCAAGCCTTCCTCCCATGCTTTTTTAAGGCCTTCATTAATATGAAGACCTTAAGCCTATGTCTCTCCCATGCTTTATTAATTCCTTGGGCATTAATGTCTCTTACATCTTCATTTATGGGTCTTCTAATTCATAAATGAACCTTGTCCCCCCCCTCTCTCTCCCATTCTTCTATAAATAGAAGCCTGTTTTGAGAGAAAAGAAGCCTTCACATTAGATCAAAATTACATTGTTATGCTGTTAGATTGCTCTTAGAATCATATTGCACTTCTTATTCCATGCTTTTTCATTGTTAAATATTCACATGCTAGAGCTAGAATACTTTTTTTTCATATCTTTTAGCTTGTTTTTAATCTAAATCCTTCATGCTAGGATAGTATATGTCACTGATTTGTAGCATATTGTGAGGGCTGATATGCAACTAATCACACTCTTTCTAGTTAGAAGGCAATAGGTCAATATTAGTGGTTTTGAGTGTTTTATCTAGCCTTTTGGACTAATGCAATGACCTATTGAGTGTTTGTGTTGTTATCAATAGGTTCACAAATACACACGCACATCTTATAAAATCATGACACAAACTAAGATTGTTTTAGCATGTTGCATACTACATAACTTCATCATGATAGAGGACGGTGTTCCATCCTAGGTTGAAATTGAAGATGATGGAGATCGTGCCAGGATAGATGTACCATTTCTTGAGACATATGGGATGAGTCAATGTGATAGAGATGATTAGGGGAAGTTTCATGATGAAATAGCTACAAGGATGTGGGAAGAATATAGATCTTGATCTTAGACCACTGTAATGATCCCATTATTTTGGCTATAAACTAAGCATAAAGTGTAATACCCACCTCTTTGTTTGTTTTTCAGTTTGCGGATGCCAAACTCTTTTAGGCCTTTTTGTGTATGTGTGGTTTATTTCAGATGATTTGAGGATTTTTATGTATTGCATTTATTTATGTTATGGATCCATTACTTGGTATATTATATCATATTTTACATGTGATTTATGGTTACTTTATGATGCTTATGTATATGTTAGGATTTCATTTCGATTATGGTTTTCTAACAATACTGACCCTAGATTTATATGCACATGGATCATTGTATGTTGTACTTTACTGTTTTATGTGCTTGGTATGGTATGGGACAGAGTCGTAGTTACTTTCTTCAGCAAGATCCACACGATAACCTGGTCTCAACCATTGTTTGCTATATTATATATGCATGTATGTTCATCTTTGTGATGACAGGTTTGCAGGTACGAGGATACGTCTTCCCTGAATTGGTAGGAGTGAGCGTGCCCTATCGTAATAATCTCAATGGTAAGAGAGGGGAGATAGTATTTAGGTCCAAACCCATACCCTAAACCCTTATTTTGTTCTATTGAGGGACAAAATCTGATTGACTATCTTATTTAAATTTGTCAAGTGACGTGGATTCGTGAGCTTGTGTGTGTGTTGTGGTTCTGTTTCAGTTGATTGTCTGATTGAGTTGATTATCTGTTTAGATGAGTTTTAGATGGATTAATGATGCTTTTAGCTTGATTTATTAAATGAATATTTATGGTAAATATTAATGTTAATTATTGCACCTATAATAAGGTTGAAACATTGATATATGAAATATATAGCTATTTAATAATTAAATATTGATTAAATGCCTATATTTAATTAATTGATTTAATTATTAAGTCTTGATTTAAATAATTGAGATTTAATAAATATTAAATTAAATTAATTGTAATTAATTGTGCATAGTTGATTTATTGAATATTACTTAAAGTTGCACGGTTAATTGATTAATTTAATTGAAATATATTCTCATGCATTTTCAATTTAACACTTTACTTTTATATTCCAAAGTTGAGTTTTGCATGCTTTAATTGGAATTGAAAATAAAGAATTTCTTTTAATTATTAATTAGATAATTTATATTCCCTTTAGGGTTTTCACTTTTTGAAAACATAATTTCTTGGATTATCTATATCTTTGGATTGGAAGCCTTTTTGGAGGTTGTTCAATCATGGAAAAGGAGAAATCAGGTGATTAGAGTTTTGAGAAAGCTTAGGAGCATTTGTGGATTCTTCTTGCTTGGATTTGTGAAATTGTTCTTCTCATCAGTTATTAAGGTAGGTTCTTCATCTTTTAAATTCTAGCTTTCAGATCCCCATCTTCTATGCATCTGAAAAGCTAGGATCCTTTGTGTGATCATTCCTTGTTTGATTATTGTGTATTTTGATGATTTGATTTGGGAAATATGTTCTTGAATCAATTTTGTGTTTTTATTCAAGTTTGCATGTTAGATCTGTGCTTGTGGGCATAAAGGGTTTCATTTTATGGCATTAGGTGCAAATGGGTACTAGGGTTTTCAATTGGAAGGAATTTGTTTTTAACAATGGCCTTAGGGTTTTGATTTGTAAAAATGTCTCATTTAATTGAGAAATTTGATTTAATGTCTTCCAATCCTCAGATTTGTGAATAACTCACTTTAGAAAGAAGAAACCTTGCCTTACCAGGTTCTTGGCTAAATCTGCATGAAAAAAAGAACAATGGGTTACTTGCATGGTGAAAAAAAAACTCTTCTTGAAAAAAAAAGAAATTAAAATATTAAATTTAGAATGTCTCTTGTTATTATCAATTTGCATGTAAAAAGAAAAGAAAATCTCTCCTTATGTTACTTAGATCTTTGGTTATATAAAAAAAAAAAATATCTTTAATTTTTTTTTTATCGGTAACATATTATATTGTATTAATAAGGTAAAGTTCTTACAATAGTATGAGAAGTAGGAGGACATAAAGCCCTCAATTTGCCCCTTTGCAACAAAGTTGATGCAAATAAGAGAATAACAAAAGGCATCAACACCTAAAGCTAAACCAACCCAACAGAGGAGAGAGAGAAACAAAAACTTGGATTACACCCTGACAAACAAAAAACCACCCAGCCGCATCACTCTTTGAACCAAGATGTAGCTTCTTCCTTGGTAAAGTTGGGGATGGAGCGATTGTCCATCACTAAGAAACGGTGCCTTCTAGTGCCACTTGCATCCTCCTCTCCAAGCAGTGACTCATCAACCCACGTGCCTGCACTTGCGGATGCCCCAGTCGCATCCTGTCTGCCTCTTCTTAGTTGGTGCCTCAATGGCTCGCCATGTGGTCACACGCTCTTTCTGGGTGTAATCTTCATGAAACCCTTGTTTCCAACCTCATCCTCAACCCAGATATTCTCCTACAGAAAACTGATCACAGTCTACCATGCCCTGGCGGCTTTTGGCAGGTGGACTTCTCATGGGGTTGCAGATGACCATACCACTAGAGGCTATAGAGAAGTATCTCCACCTCCAATTTGCCTCCATGGATTCAACCCCATATTCTGCCTGACACCCAACACTTCCCTCTTGATGATTTCATCCACCCCCAAAAGCCACTGCGAGTCAAGGCATGCATCTATGACCTTGCAAAACTCTTCCTTCAACTCCCCCACCATCAATGTCATCGCCACAAATAATGAAGCAATGTCCAGGTTTGACCTCCTCTGCCAATATGCATCCATGAATTCTAGGCCGAAGAAGTCCATGACAACACTCAGGAAGGCCTAGTCTTCAATGAGAAAGATGTGTTTCAGGCGTTGGGCCGTAACTTTCCCCTCATATGCTTGCGTTTGGTTGCAAGATTCCAAAGCAAAGTTTGCCTCCATGACTGAAACTACAACTTCTGTAAAAGCTCTATTCAAAGAATGTCGAGAAATGAGGCCATTCACCAATATAAAGGCATTTCCACGAAGGGTCTGGAAACACACATTCTAATTCCTTCCTGCATGTGGCTTAATCACATGTGTTTCTTAACTTTGCCATGAATGCGCATGATCGGGGGTAATAATTGAAGATCACTCCATCGAAGGAGGCAAGTGGGTTTTAATCATTAAAAATCAACTTCAATTAATCCAATTTGAGAAGGTCGAAGTCTTCAAATATAACATTCTGATTCCCAGGGGGTTATTTTCTCCCAAGTTGGCTAATTTATCGGCCACCACATTTGCCTCCCTATAGACATGGGAAATCCAGAAATATTCGAACTCCATCATAAAACACCTAATATGTTTAATGTGCTTGTCAAGATGCCATGACTCTAGTCTGTCTTTCTTGATCCCATTTATGATGATTTCAGAATCCCCTTCCAAGTGCACCTTCCGGAAGCCCATCTTAACTCCCAGTAAGATGGACTCTTTTGCAGCTTCACATTATGCTTCATTATTGGTCCCATCTTGTAACCTTTTCGTAGTAAGAGCTACTATATTGCCTTCATGATCTTGTGTGATCCACCCACACCCAGAAATGCCCGGGTTACCTCTAGCAGTCCCATCAAAATTAATTTTGATCCAGCCTTCCTCTAGCGGATGCCATAAACACCTATCATTCCTTTGAAGAGGATTAACCATAGCAAGCCCATTAACGAGAAAAATGATCTTTGCTTATTATTATTTTTGAAAATTTAATAAAAGGAAAATAAAGGTTGCTATTTTATTAAAAATAAAATAACACAGTCTATTTTTTTTTAGATGAGTTATTTTCGAAATTAAAACTGTGTGTGTGTGTGTGTGTGTGTGTGTGTGTGTGTTTATATAATATACAAGTTTTATTTTAAATAAATAAAACAAAAAAATAAAAAAATTAAGTAGTGGCGGGGGCCACCACACCCCCACCACTGTGGCAACCCAGGCGGTCACCACTACCAAAGCAGTGGCCCACAGTACCTCTGCGGTACCCACTGCACAAGGCAGTGGGACCGCAAGGTACCCCGCGACCCATCCCTTTGAAGGGACTATGGGTGGGACCGAGACCCCCCAACTAATTTTTATTTTGTTATTTTTAATTAAATTAATTTCCTTTCAATTAATTTAGTTAATTAAAATTTAATTTGTTTATTTCATTTTATTTAATATTAGTTATTAAATAATGGTATTTAAGTATTAGTTTAGTTGTTAATTAAAGTTAAAATTATATTATTATAGTTTTAATTATATATTTTAATAACATTTTTATATGTTGTTATTATTATATATATAGATATATTACTATTTTTTTAGTTTATTTATTTATTTTATATAGTGGTTGTTTTATAGATACATGTAATTATAGTAAGGTTTTAGTAATTATTTAATACGTTAATTTATATATGCTGGTTTTTATAAATTAACCTATAGGGACTTTTAAATGTGCATCTTCTTTGGGAGAATTAATTATAGTCTGTTAGTAATTTTTTCAAATAAATAAATTTGCATGACGCGGTTATAAATTTGTTTATCATTATCTCTTCACTGAAATTTGAATTGGATTTTACTAAGGATGTATATATCACTATGTTATCATTAGGTTTCCTAGTGTAGGAGCACCTAGGCTAGCCTCCATTGGTTAGTAAATTCTGGCTTGTACTTGACTCTAGCCAAGTCAAGAGCTTAGTTTAGGTTGTTTGAGGACCTTAGAAGGTCTTGTTCAATGTTGGCTAGGTGAGTTAGTCACTAGGACTAAGGTCACAATAATAGCCTTTGTTAGTTGTTTATTTAATTTCTTAGTGTTAGAAGCTTAGCTAAGGTGAGAGTCTTTAATGTGTTCTAAACACATCTTGTTGTTGTAAAGATGCCATAAGGATA
This sequence comes from Thuja plicata, assembly GCA_018584345.1. Classification (NCBI taxonomy): domain Eukaryota; kingdom Viridiplantae; phylum Streptophyta; class Pinopsida; order Cupressales; family Cupressaceae; genus Thuja; species Thuja plicata. The sequence continues at coordinate 4,669,044 of MU223517.1, read as the reverse complement.
TAAATGGATTTGGATCCTCGAGACATGGAGGTTAGAAGCCCTAGAATATAGGAACACGACATTTGTGGAAATTGCCAAATGTTCAAAAGAAGTTGTCACCAATTTTGCACTTATTGCAAAAGATTGCATGCCATTCAGGTATCTTTTGATTCCCTAAGGTATAGGAGATGGTGCTCGGCCAACAGTCCCTAGAAAGAAGGAGAATGATATCTAATGTAAAGGAAGACTCGAACATCATGCATGGTTATGTATTGTAATAGTTTGAAAGTTAGAGAACAGAGCTCTGCAAGTAGTTTTCAGTAAAAAACCTAAGACTTTGTGTGGATAGTACTATTGGATGGATTGAAAAGATAAATATAATGATTGATTTTGGGTTCTATAGACTGTTATTTCACTTTTTCATTTGTTGAGAAAGTTTATTTGAGTAGATCTAAGTGCTGGTTTTTGGTGTTCTAGTTCAGGGAGTCCATTATTAGCTTGTTTTGAGCAGTTTAGAGAGTCATGGCTCCCCCATGAAATCTAACTATGGATAATAATCCATATTAGATGGAAATGGTAGAGGAGTCATTATTGTATATATTCTTAGGAGTTAGAGTCTGGAAAGTATGAGGAACAATTTTATATGCTAGGCCCTAGGCGAGTTTGTGAAGCCCGGTTAGAGGTCTAGAGGTAGAAAGAGTGATGAAACATTGCATGGAGGTACAATTTTGTACTAGGGAAAGAATTTTTTAGGTAGGTGACCACCATTTCTAACTATTCTATGTAGATGGAGGTCTTACCAATCACCAAGGAATTGGTTTGAGCAAGTTTTAGCCAAATTTCACTGTTCAGTCCTATAAATTAGGCCTATTAGCCCTACTATCCTAGGTTATAGGAACCCCCTGTACGGTCACTGTCAGACCCAAAAAAATTGTGAATTTTATAAAACTTCCAAAAGGGTATCCGAATCAAGTCTTATTTTTCCAAGTTGTTTGGAAAATTTTTGCCAGAAATAGGAAAAGGTGACTGGTTAGGGCTACTAGAATAGGCCTAATTTTAAGGTCTCCTAGGTGTGAAAAGTGGAACCCAGTAGAAATATGATTGAAGATATTACAAAAATGGATCAAGTGGGAAAGAATAAGAGTTTTTTCATATTGAAGAAGTCCTCTGCAATATTGAAGCAAGTTTATGGAGATTTGACACTTAGATCCTTCTAAGTGAGAGTGGGAAAGTGAATCAAAACTAAGGTGTTGATCCTACAAGGAGAAGTTGATACCGGAGTGAAAACTAACCTTGGAGTTATCATACATCATATTGGTATTAGAGATTTATTAAGGATTGGGCTTGTGGTGGATGTTGCAGCCTACTTAATTAGTGGGAGAGAATACTTCTAGAAGTTCAGAGAAGGACAAAATCATGGTGACTAACGTTGAGTTAGCCAAAAAGGTGGATGAGAAAGAAGAAGACAACTGATTGTTGAGAGAAAGGTTGTCTCAAATGGAGAAACTCTTGGGAGAAGTCCAAGAAAATGCTGAGAAGATGAAAGACAAGATAGAATAGAAAGAAGAAGAAGAAGCAAGGACAAAGGGAGTGGATATAGAAGAGGAAGTCCCAACTCCTGACCCTGTCAGTGATCAAGAACCCTTCCTAAAGGCATTGAAGGCTTTAAGTGGAAAATCTTTGGAGGGTGTACCACTATTTAGTGGAAAAATGGATCCAGACTCAATTTTGGATTGGATAGACAACATAGAAAACCATTTTGAATGTGATGGTATCACAGAGGCCCAAAAAGTGAGTGTGGCCGACCCAAGGTTGAGAGGATCAACTCTCACATGGTGGAAGTTTGTTCAAACTGAAAGGGAGAAAGAAGGAAAGAGTCCTATACTCTCATGGAAAGGAATGGTAACTAAGCTCCAGAAAAATTACTTTCCTGATGATTATGAAGTTTAGCTTCATAGAAGGAGACACAATCTTAGACAAAAAGATTTGGATGTCCAAACATACACTGAAGAGTTCCAAAAATTGTTCTTAAGGTCACAAGTGGTTGAAGATGAAAGCATCAAGATAGCTAGGTATATGAATGGACTCAAATGGTCTATTCAAGAAGTCATGAGTCTTGTGAGCTTCAAAACCATCTGCCAATGCTATCAAATGGCCTTGAAGATAGAGGAGAAAGGCAAAAGAAAACAAGAACAAAGTTCTAAAGGAAGAGGTAAAGGAAGGGATAATAGAGGATCAAGAGGCGGCTATGGTGGAAGGAGTTCTAAATCAAGAACACAAGGAGAAGTCAAATATAGTGAGCAGAAATAAGGAAGCTCTAGTAGAGGTGGTAGAGGAAGGAACTCAAGTTTCAGAGGTAGAAGTGGTGGACAAGGAGGAAGAGGCAACTACTTTGCCAATATGAAATGTTACCATTGCAATCAAATGGGACACCTGCCTCTAGGTGTCCAGAGAAGGGAAGTACTTCTAAAGGAGGTAAAAAGAGAACTAATTTAGTTCTTGAGGATACAAATGCAGCTGAGAAGCACTCTGAGGTGCCATTGAATTCAGAAGAAGGTGAGAACCTCATGATGAGGAGAACATTGATCAAGGAACCAATCAAGGAGGAGTCTAGCCAAAGGAGGTCCTTGTTTAGGATCAAATGCAAGATGATGAAAAAGGTATGTAGAGTCATCATTGACTCTGGTTCTACTGATAGCATTATGTCAGAGGAGGCTGTTAGCAAATTAAACATGACAAGGATACCCCACACTAGTCCTTACAAGGTCACTTGGCTCAATAAGGGACAACATGTCTTGGTAAATGAACAAGCTTGGGTGGAGTTCTCCACAGGAAGGTATAAAGACAAGGTCTTGTGTGATGTGCTACCTATGGATGCATGTCACTTGCTCCTAGGTAGGCCATGGCAATTTGATCGTCAAGCTGTCCATGATGGCGTGAAGAACTCTTATGTTTTTAAGAAGGACAATGTGACTTTCAGAATTCAGTCACTCTTAGAAGATGAAAAAGTGAGGACAACAGGTCCTAATGTCCTTATGGTTGGTGAAAAGGAGTTCTTGGAGGCCCTAGAAGAAGGATAAGGGATTGGTTTTTCTCTAGTGTTGAAACCCAAGGAAGAGGAAGACAAAATAGTAAAGAGGACAAAGCTGCAACAAGATATACAAGAAATGTTGCAGAAATATGAAGGCATTGTAAGTGATGGACAGCCATCAACCTTACCCCCTATAAGACCCATAAGCCATAAGATTGACCTTATTCCTAGAGCTAACCTACCCAATAAGGCAGCCTACAAGATGACACCTAAACAGAATGAGGAAATAGCTAGGCAAATTCAAGAGTTACTAGAACAAGGCCTTATAAGGAAGAGTATTAGTCCTTATGTTGTACCCACAGTCCTAGCCCCTAAGAAAAGAGGTACTTGGAGATTGTGTACTGACTCCAGAGCCATAAATAGGATCACTATTAGATATAGGTTCTATATCCCTAGGATAGAAGACTTGGTGGATTGTCTAGGAGGTGCAAGGTACTTCACCAAGATAGATTTAAAAAGTGACTATCACCAGATAAGGGTGAATGAAGGGGATGAGTGGAAGACAGCCTTCAAGACTACTGAAGGGTTGTATGAATGGATAGTCATGCCATTTGGCTTGTCTAATGCACCATCAACTTTTATGATGTTGATGAATGAAGTACTTAAAGACCACATTGGAAAATTTGTAGTGGTATACTTGGATGATATACTCATCTTTAGCAAGACAAGAGAGGAACACCTCAAGCATGTGGAATTAGTACTTAAGAGGCTACATGAAGAGAAGTTAATGATTAACTTGGAGAAATGTGAGTTCATCAAAACAGAGCTAGTGTACCTAGGATTTGTTCTATCCCATGGTAATCTAAAGATGGACAAGAGTAAGGTAGAAGCCATCATGAATTGGCCCACTCCGAGGACAACAACAAAGGTAAGGAGTTTTCATGGACTTGCTTAGTATTAAAGGAATTTCATAAGGCAATTTAGTGCTATTTGTACTCCAATATTGGATACAATCAAAGGAGGAATGAAGACCAAGTTTATGTGGAATGAACAAGCCAACAAGAGTTTTGAGTTGCTCAAAGAAAAGATTGCTACCCAACTAGTGTTAGTCCTACCAAGCTTTGAGAAGCTCTTCACCATTGAATGTGATGCAAGCAACATAGCTATTGGGACTGTCCTAAGCCAAGAGGGTAGACCAGTAGCATTTCACTCTAAGAAGTTGAGTGAAGCAAAAAAGAAGTATTCTTCTTATGACCTTGATTTGTATGTGTTGGTTCAAGCCTTGAGAAAGTGGAGGCACTACTTTCTGCCCAAGAAATTCATTGTTTATTCAGATAATCAAGCGTTGAGTTTTCTAAATTCTCAAGAGAAGTTGAGCCACAAGCACATGAAGTGGGTTTAGTACCTAAAAGTTTACACCTTTAACATCATACATAATAAATGTGTCCTCAACAAAGTTTCTGATGCATTGTCAAGAAGAGATCTTACCATTCAAGATATTCAGTTGAAGAGCATGGGAATAGATCACTTCAAGGATCTATATGCTGAGGATGAGGACTTTGCAGATAGTTACAAGGTATGTGTTGAATACAAGAACCATTTCCATAGTGAGTATGATGAATATACTTTTCAAAGTAACCTTTTGTTTAAAGGCAGTAAGCTATGTGTCCCTAGAGGTTCCATTAGGAAGAACATGATTCAAGAGAAGCACAATGGTGCATTGAATGGTCATTTTGGGATCACTAAGACTCAAGACCTTGTCTCAAGGTTTTATTATTAGCCAAGGATGAATCTAGATGTTAGGAAGTATGTGGAGAGTTGTGTGGTATGTCAAAAGGCCAAGGGCACTTCTACAAATGCTGGTCTCTACCAACCACTACCAATTCCTACTAGGCCATGGGAATGCTTAAGCATGGATTTTTTTGTTGGGCTACCCAAGACAAGACAAGGGATGGATAGTGTTTATGTTGTAGTTGATAGGTTTAGCAAGATGGCTCACTTTGTGCCATGCAAGGCTACAAATGATGCAAGTCAAATAGCATCTCTATTCTTCAAAGAGATAGTGAGAATCCATGGATTTCCTATCAACATTGTTTTAGACAGAGACACAAAGTTTATGAGTCATTTTTGGAAGACTCTTTGCAAAAGATTGGGCACCAACTTATCCTTTGGGTCATCCTACCATCCCCAAACTGATGGTCAAACTGAGGTTGTTAATAGGAGCCTTGGAAACCTTCTAAGGTGCTTGACTAAAGAGTACAGACAACAATGGGATCAGTTGATTGGGCAAGCTGAATATGCCTACAATGACACCATAAATAGATCCACAAAGAAGAGTCCTTTTGAAATTGTGTATGGCCTACATCCTAGAGGTATCTATGAATTAAGGAATTTGAAAGATGAAGTCAAGGAAAGTGCATATGCTGGTGAATTTACATTTGCTATGCAAGAAGTTCATGAAACAGTGAGGAAGACATTAGTGGACAACACCAACAAGCACAAAGCCAAGGTGGATGAAGGTAGAAGGATAGTGGAGTTCAACATTGGTGATCTTGTCATGGTGCACCTAAACAAATATAGATTGAAAAAAGGAGTACCTCACAAGCTGAAAATGAGGAGGATAGGACCCTATCCTATATTGGAAAAGTATGGTGACAATGCCTTCAAGATAGACCTATCAAAGGACAGTGGAATGTCAAATATTTTTAATGTTGCAGACCTTGTCCATTACAAGGGACCACAATAGGAGAGTGACCAAACCATACATGAGGCGATTAAGGATGTTGAAGATCTACAACTCCCTACTACTACAAATATTGGACCAGACAGTGTACTAGATACCAGGGTGTACAAAAAGACTAGACTCAAGGAGTATAAGGACAACCTCATTCAGAGGTATGGACAAAGTGTTGCTGATGCAAGTTGGGTCAAAGAATTAGAGTTTAAAAGGATGGGCATTGATCCTAGCATCCTCAACCCAAGGGTGGATTGAAGTGCTTATTTTGGGGAGGATGGTGTAGGAGCACCTAGGCTAGCCTCCATTGGTTAGTAAATTTTGGCTTGTACTTGACTCTAGCCAAGTCAAGATCTTAGTTTAGGTTGTTTGACGACCCTAGAAGGTCTTGTTCAATGTTGGCTAGATGTTTTAGTCACTAGGACTAAGGTCACAATGATAGCCTTTGTTAGTTGTTTATTTAATTTCTTAGTGTTAGAAGCTTAGCTAAGGTGAGAGTCTTTAATGTCTTCTAAACACATCTTGTTTTTGTAAAGATGCCATAAGGATATAAATGGCTTTGGATCCTTGAGACATGGAGGTTAGAAGCCCTAGAATATAGGAACATGATGTATGTGGAAATTTCCAAATGTTCAAAAGAAGTTGTCATCAATTTTGCACTTATTGCAAAAGATTGCATGCCATGCGGGTATCTTTTGATTCCCTAAGGTATAGGAGATGGTGCTCGGCCAACAGGTCCTAGAAAGAAGGAAAATGGTATCTAATGTAAAGGAAGACTTGAAAATCATGCATGGTTATGTATTGTAACAGTTTGAAAGTTAGAGAATAGAGCTCTGCAAGTAGTTTTCAGTGAAAAACCTAAGAGTTTGTGTGGATAGTCCTATTGGATGGATTGAAAAGATAAATATAATGATTGATTATGTTTCTATAGACTGTTAGTGCACTTTTTCATTTGAAGATCAAGTTGATTTGAGTATATCTAAGTGCTGGTTTTTGGTGTTCTAGTTCAGGGAGTCCATTATTAGCTTGTTTTGAGCAGTTTAGAGAGTCATGGCTTCCCCATGAAATCTAACCGTGGATAATAATCCATATTAGATGGAAATGGTAGAGGATTCATTAGTGTATATATTTTTAGGAGTTAGGAGTCTGGAAAGTATGAGGAACTATTTTATATGCTATGCCCTAGTTGTGTTTGTGAACACCAGTTAGAGGTCTAGAGGTAGAAAGAGTGATGAAACATTGCATGGAGGTATGGATTTGTACTAGGGAAGTAATTTTTTAGGTAGGTGACCACCATGTCTAACTATTCTATGTAGATGGAGATCGTACCAATCACCAAGGAATTGGTTTGAGCAAGTTTTAGCCAAATTTCATTGTTCAGCCCTATAAATTAGGCCTATTGTCCTAGGTTGTAGGAACCCCCTGTATGGTCACTGTCAGACCCAGAAACTTTGTGAATTTTTTAACACTTCCAAAAGGGTATCCGAATCAATTCTTATTTTTCCAAGTTGTTTGGAAAAGGTTTTCCAGAAATAGGAAAAGGTGACTGGTTAGGGCTACTAGAATAGGCCTAATTTTAAGGTCTCCTAGGTGTAAACAGTGGAACCCAGTAGAAATATGATTCAAGATCTTTAAAAAATGGATCAAGTGGGAAATAATAAGATTTTTTTCATAATGAATAATTCCTCTACAATGTTGAAGCAAGTTTATGGATATTTGACACTTAGATCCTTCTAAGTGAGAGTGGGAAAGTGAATCAAAACTAAGGTGTTGATCCTACAAGGTGAAGTTTTCAAAGTGTGACTCTAGTAACAGAGTTTGAATAGGCCTTAGTTAATGATATAATCCTATTGGAAGATCCTATGGAAGGATAGGATACTAGGAGGCAAGAGAGGTCTCTTGGAGGGAGTGAAAACTAACCTTGGAGTCATCATACATCATTTTCGTATAATTCTTTCTGAAATGTGTTATCATACCATGGTGTATTTTTTGGGTGAATATCGAAATGAACTATGTATTATTTGCTTGTATGGATGTTACCGTTATTGGGTATCTTTTGGGATTAGATGACCTTCAGGATGTAAAACCAGAGGTTTTGGGGTTTCTATTTCTTTTGTGTTATGTATGCTTTAATGCATGTCCATGTTGTTATTGATTGGTCTCGATATTTTTACCCAACCTAATTTGTACAAATTGTCCTATGTGATCTAGTGAGAGTGACTTGAAATGGTTTTGGTTAATTGAGGACCAACAGTTCTTGTATGTGCAAGAACCAGTTTTCAAGAGTTATGTTCTTTTGATATTGTTTATGATTCTCTGAGGGTGTATCCATATATGAGTGGGAATCGGTGATGAGGTTTATGAGATACCTTTATGATGTTCTTTTGTGAACCTAGGGTAGGTTACCTAGTTGTATAGTAGGAGGTGGCTTGCAATAAATGTCAAAGCTCACAACTTGCTGCTAGGATTGTTTATTGTAAGTAATGGTAACAAGTGATAACATAATAATTTATTAGGTTGCATTAGTATAATCTAATAAGATATTAATCTGGTTAGTGACTTTGTCAGTTTGAGAGGTCATTGGCACCATGTATGGTCACTTGAGTGTTGGGATTCATTGAGGGATTTCTAGGAAAAAACTCAAGGGTTAGACATACATGATGACACCTTCCTATATAGAGCTTAGGTTATCCTACGTGTGTTAGTTACCTCTGGTATTTTGTAGATTTCCTTATTTATGATTCAAAAATCTTCTAGGATTTTCCTATGCATTTCTTTATGTTTGTCTTGTATACCTTTGATGTTTTCCTTCTTTTTGTATACCCGTGTGAGTGGGCCTGTTATTATCTCCTCAGCACAGTGGGAGTGGACCTTTGGTTCCACATAGTCGGGTGGTAGTGATTCTTATTACCATTAAGATCTGACGTTCACCTTTATGCTTGGATGATCCTTGTTGCAGTTCTTCTTCTTCTATCTTCTTCATCTTCTAGAGACTTGTTCAGTTTCATGAGTTGTATACTTGTGTCATATATTGATATTGGTTGACATCCTTTGGAGGATGTGTTATTTTGTATTGTTATGTATTAGTTCTTACCCTGCAACATGTGCAGTGGATGCTGATTCTCGTATTAATACCTTGGGTATCAAATGTATATGTAATCTTTTATTATGAGATGTATGTTATTGGTTTCAGTTGATGTAACCTTATGTCAGTTCTTTATAGTTGTTTTTGTAGATTAGTTTTCTTAAGTAATTCTATGTCAAGGAATCCTCGAGGATTATTATCTATGTATGATTTGTACTTACGTGTATGTCATGTACTTCCTTGTGTTGCTTCCGTATTGTTATCATTATTGTTTGTAAACATTTAAAAAAAATTATCCTGTTAACTTAGTGTCATGTTTAGGTTAGTTCTCCTAGGTTCCCTGGCGGGGCATTACATAAAGAAGTATTGATTTAAGATTTTACTTTTAAATTATTAAGGAATCACAATGTACAATAATTAATTGAGATATTCAACTGTTCAACTCTGACATGGCAAAGTTGTTTTGTGGACAACGATAATAATCATATCCAAGTTTGGTATTGTGAATTTTTATGCTAATTAGGAATAGGATTGGCCTAAATGGAAATCATTAATGGTGTTGAGCTATAGTTTAAATAGATTAGCTAAAATTTTCATGAGCTACCATCCATTCATGCAAATGAGCTACCATCCATTGATAAAAATCAGGCAAATTGATCAATAGACTGCTAATCTAACCTGTCTTTCAAATAGTTGGCATTGGCAAAATATATAGGAGAATCTATCCATAGGATGAGAATTACAGGGACTTTAGTGGCATCTTGGTACTTCTCTATGCTTTTGTACATGGATGTTCCAGGGATGTTCCCCAGAACTACAGTATATCACTCAAGGTTGCATCCAGCTCTGCTCAGATTTCTGGTTATAAGACATAAAATATTGTTTTAAAAATTTGAAATGGATAACTGAATAACCATACTCAAACCATTAGAAAAGGCATACATAGTTACTAAATGGGTTGTATGTTTTGGAAGGTCCATTGGCTTAATCCCCTTGCATTTGTTCTATCAGCTATCAATTGCCTTGCTACAAGAATTTTCTTATAGAGCCTCTGCATGTTCATGTAGCTGAGTTTTTATTAATATAATTCTTCTTTGCACTTATCTCTTTGTTCCTCCAGTTCCATTGTAATCATTTCACTTAATAATGTTCAGGGCTATAATAAATTAAAATTCCTACCTTAATTACATTCCACCAATATCACAAACCCAACTACAAATGTGACGATTCCCAAACCAATGTTTTCTTCATAATTATTCAATGAATGTACAACATCATATTCCTATAGCAACACATATATAGTCATAATAACTAATTTTCCTTATTCAAGAAGTACTAACATGTTCTAGATTCTATCTCATTTTAAGCTGCTTACCAATCCTAACAAAATCAGTATTATGCCATTGTTCAAAGACATCAGATATCAAAGAAACATGCAATGCCCAAGTGAAAAATTAGAGTATATAATGCACAAGTCTATGAATACATACACAAATAGCCACACATACTACCTTCTCAAAAAGGCATAACATTACACACAGTTACAAAAGAGAAAAGTACTATTTGGGAGAATGATCCAATAAGAGTAGCTAAAAATGAAAAAAATAATTTAAAAAAAGTGAACATCCTAATCATACATGTATGCGCTATTCTTATTTATCCATGACGTACATATAGAAAAAACAAAAACAAAAATCCAAATCAGATTGTCAAGATGCAATGAAGGAGAGATCCAAAACAAAGGAAAGTTTATTCAAATCAAGGTTAACTATATTTTCTAGGGAAATATCACCGAATAGAGAAAGAGGATTACAAACCAATCTGATTAACCAACATTAATTTATTCCCTTAATTGATACAACAAATACAATTTGAGGGAAAGATAAACTATAAAATGTATTTGTGGTTATAAGACATAAAATATTGTGTTGTATGTTTTTTTTTAAAAATGGGTTACTAGTGTTGTATGTTTTTTTAAAAATGATTTGTATGGGTTATAAGACATAAAGTATTGTGTTGTATGTTGGCTACCAAATGGGTTGTATTTTTTTTGTTAAAATGATTGATTTATTTGCAGAAGAAAATTGCCAAATATCGTATGAATAACCAAAATTGTGTGACTGTGATTAAGTAAAAAGAAGTTATACATACAACAATAATCAAACTAATTTGAACGTCTATGAAAACCACCCCAAAGTATCCTCCAATGAAGAAAGGAAGTCAAGTTTTTCCACCTTCCAGAGATGGTATGCAGCTCTTTTACACCCTGCACTAAAATTTAAAATATTTAAAACAACAGTTTTACACTCTGCACTGAAATTTACTGCTGATCTGGAGAATGGACCTGTATTTTAGACAATAGATTAATGGAGCTATGATGGATGAGTAGAGATATGGGACCATTTTCATATGTCAAGTTTATTAAATTCTTCTTCACAAACCTTATACATTATAAGACATATTTCTTCATATTTTTTTTCCATTATGCTGGCTAATCCACTAATTAGACTCCACTATCTCCTGTTGGATGCTTCTACATCATTTCCTAGTCAAAAAGTAATGCTTTGAAAATAGATTGACTATACACAAAGAAATTTTGAGGGAACACCAATACATATATATCGCACAATGACACCATGCCATCTCAGAAAAAGAATATAGACTTTTGTAGTGTTAGGCCTTACACTTATCAATTGCATTTTCTTAAAAGTTTGCAAGGTTTGCAATGTTTGCATATGAAGTTATGTAAATTTATATATGTCTAATAAATGTGTCCAAATGTGTCTAATTTATATTCGTAGATGGATGGGTGATGAGATTGAAGTATCCCATACAACCACTACCAAACAAAAGGTATTATGGACAAGAGAGATGGAAACGAAACTTCTAAACTTGCTCCAGGAGTAAGTCCAACTGGGTAGAAAGGATGAAGGGGGGCTTAGGAAAGAAGCATGGACTGCCATCAAAAGAAAGTTCAATTCAGATTTAAACATGAACTTAGAAAAAGAAAACTTTAAAAATAAGCTCAAAACATGGAAGCAAGGTTTTAGAATAGACTTGAGGAATACAAGTGGTTTTGCATGAACGAGACCACTCAATGTTTGGATGTAGAGGACAACATATGGGAGGAGATTCTTAAGGTAACATGCTATTGAAATTATTTTGACTTAAGTAAAATCATGTGTTGAAAGTTTGTAATGCAAGATGATTAGTAATTCATTCCTATATGCCAAAATGCAGATAAAAGAATTTAAAAATGTGAAAGTGTATAAGAGGTAGTCATTCCAATACTACAATGAGTTAGCCTTCATTGTGGGGAGCGATATGGCTGAAGGCAGGGCAACTTCAACACCTCAAGAGATAGAAGAAGGGAACCCCATGGACGAGCCTTTAGATTTTGATGATGTTTATGATACAGGCACAATTATGGGGACTACTACTCATTTGAATGATGATTTTTTTCAATCCAACCAATCTATTACAAGCGACAAAGAGACTCAAAAATTGACATCAAGGAGGCCCAAAAGGAAGAAGGAAACCATGGCTGGTTCCATGGATGTGATGTCTAATACTCTCAAAAAGAAACACGAGGAATTCAATAAGCCTCAAACTATCAAAGTGGATCATAGAAATTCAGAAAAATGCTTTAGTAATGGATAATGTGTATGCGGCTCTTAAATCTATCCCTGATCTAGCTCCATGTACTATGCTAAAGGTATATGACACTTTCATGGGTGAAAATGCAAGAGCCCAAGGGTTCCTAAGAATGAATGAAGATGAGAGATTCTAATATATCGAGATGAAGTTTGTAGGAGTGGGTATGTGCACCAAGTTGTGGACCAAAAAGGGGGGGTATAAGTGGACACATTTTTTTATGAAATCGGGTAAACCTGAACTTGGAACAGGAGTTTGAGGGCCATGCACTCAAAATAAGAAGATGTGTAAAAAATAAAAATTGTAGTACTCTGAATATAGTTTTTAAAATACTAATTTTTTTTTAAATGATAAGATTAAGAGGGTCAAACCTTGCACACATGAAAACCTGTTCCTGATTTTTACAGAAAAATGTAACATAGTTGTTTCTGTGTGTTGTACAAAAGATATATTTGTTGGAAATATAGATGGAGTAACTGAGAGGGGAGGGGTGAATCGGTTACCACAAAAATAAATCCACAAGTCCCTTAGATGTCTTCAATATATACTGCTGTTACTCGGTAGATTAACTTATCATGATCATTAAACATTCACAGTTATTGACATGCATAAATCAAATAGCATAAACACAAGTAACACCAGATATAACGTGGAAACCCAATTTGGGAAAACCACCAATGCAACTAGTTACTGATTTTCACTCTTCTGAGGTGAGCCCTGTTAGGAGCCAACCCTGTTAAAGGTTACAAAACACACTATTAGGTGTGACCCTGTTAAAGGATTTAATCACCCTACTAGGAGTGGCCTTGTGAGAGGTCTTTAGAGAAATTCAACTGA
>MU223517.1:4624301-4646505 GCA_018584345.1 Thuja plicata | reverse complement strand
TACAAGACAGTAACTTATGGTCTAAAAGATGGAAAAGAACTTAAGAGGTGTGAGTTAGTGAAAAATGATATATGCGTAGCTGATTTTATGAAGATATTTAAAGAGAAACTAGTTTATGAGTACATACCTCATTCACATAGAGCTAGGTGGTTGGATGAGCAATTCAAGATATGTAAGGACACTTTTCCCCTTGGTACTATTGTCTCCATTGTTGATTTTTCTGATAATTATACACTTAAACCTCAAAATGAAGTGCAAGCATTGTATTACCATTCTATACAAGTGACGATCTTTGTACATATAGCATTCTTGCATGCACGTGATAGCATAGATGCATATAGAAATGTTTTAAGAGAGTATCATTTCTACATCAGTGATGATCGCACACATTCATCAGAGTTTGTGCAAGGTTTCTTCAAAGTTTTCTATGAGAATTTAAGGGAAAGATGTATTGAGTACAACCAACACATATATGGTCAGATAATTGCACCTCACAATTCAAGAATGCAAGGATGTTCTATTGGTTGAGTAGGATGCACGTGACAAGTGGCATTCAACATTTTTGGAATTTCACAGAGGTGGGGCATGGAAAAGGCGAGCATGATGGTGCGGGTGCATGTGTAAAAAGAGCTCTTGCCAGAGAGGAATTGAAGTATGAAAGGTGGTGCAGAGTAAATAAATGCACAAAAAGTTGTGTGATGGTGCAACTCTATGATGGGAACATGTAATGAAGGTAAGTGTATGGTTAATAGTTTTTTTGGTTGATAAACGAGTCTAACATTGGAAACTATCTAGATTGTTGTACACTTACAGGATCAAGTGACATGCACTCATTAAGAAGGTCAAATTCAGCATCACTGGGTATTTATACTATATTAATGGCATGTTTTTTCTTGTCTTGTATGAATTTTGCGTGGGAGGAATGTGAATCAAAAGAGTGGGTTGACGAATGGTCTTATACATGTTTGCAACCGCTTGATACATATCAACTTCCTAGAGCACTACAATTGAGCCAGTTTGAAGCATCAATGAATTTTGATCACATATCTGACCTAGTTGAACCAGGTAATTTCTCAATTTATTCTTCATTTTGAGACTTATCCCTCATTTCAAACCAGGTAATTTCTCAATTTCTTAAGTGTTTAGGGTGTTAACTTATCCCTCTATAAATTGCAGGTCATGTATATGTAGTTGTTGCAAATGAGAACAATGAATAAGGTACTAATTACTTTTTGTGTTATTGTATTGAGGGCAAAAATAAATTGACAACTACAGTCATTTATGGAGAGGGTATTGAGTACCCAATAGGATCTGTTGTTTTGACAGGGACATAGCTTAGAAGGTATGCTATCAAAATATAACATTTTCTTGTTTGACAACTTTGAGACCTCTTACCATCATTCTATTACACTTTGTATGTTGAATTTTGTATTCATTTATGCTTCTATGAAATGCAGGTACCCTATTCAAAAATCCAAGAAGTGGTTGTTTGAGGACTATGAGACACATAGGCATATTTTGCATTACTCAAACCTTCTTGTTGAAACAAATATTGAATTGATAAAGTATACTGGTAGACCTCGTAAGAAGAATTTATGGAAACTTCATAAATCTGAACACGAGGCAATACATGACACAATAAGGGTTAGAACCGATCCAGAAGGTTTTCTCAATTAGTTATGGGCCATCATGAAGAATCATTCTACAAATGATAGAATTATTTTGACAATTTTGTATATAAATTTTGCGAAACAATCTAACTTCATTTTTTTTTAAATATAAATGACTATGAAGTGGTCTACATGCATATTTGGAGACCACATTTTGTATATTGAAAGAAGATCAAATTGTATATAAAAGTAGCCATGGGTTGATTTGTATATATCGAGGGTCCACATTTTGTATAGTTTACTGTGTACCATTTAACTAAGAGGATATGAGTGAATTACGATTCATTACAATTATAACAATGGCTCATGCAGTGGATATCTTATGTTTATCTAAATTATAATAATGGTTCATGTGTAGTATTTATGTATGTATGTTCATTTTCATATTATATCTTTGTCATGCATTGTATTTATGTATGTATGTTCATTTTCATATTATATCTTTTCCATGTATTGTATGTTTGAATTATTTTACATCTATTACAATCAAAATTATGGTGTTATATGTTATGCTTTTTGGACGTTTGAATTGTTTTACTTCTATTGCTGCCCAATTTGGCTTAGTGCACCTTGGGAACACTTTGGTCTGACTTGCGCCAAAATGTTCTTGATGGTTTGCAAGCAAAAAATGGTCTCCCCTAGCGTTTACCTAGCCAACTGGAGCTAATGGAGCTGATGGTTTGGTCCCACGATGAACGGTTTGAAAGATGCACCATCGAGCAACTTTCAACTGAGCATCACTGCAAATTTTTGCACCAACCGAGACCAGGTCAAAAAATGGAATCTGAGTGGAACCTCCTAGAACTGAGCCACATGCTTGTAGGCCTTCCCAAGATGGTCCTTGTGCACTTCATAGATCTCTGATATCTCTTACGAGGTCTGAGATATGGTTCTCCAAAAATTGATGCCCCATTTGGCTTAGTGCACCTTGGGAACACTTTGGTACGACTTGCACCAAAATGTTCTTGATGGTTTGCAAACAAAAAAGGGTCTCCCCTAGTGTTTACCCAAACAAATAGATTTGATGGAGCTGATGGTTTGGTCCCACGATGAACGGTTTGAAAGATGCACCATTGAGCAACTTTCAACTGAGCAACACTGTAACTTTTTGCACCAACCGAGATCGGGCCAGAAAATAGAATCTGAGTGGAATCTCCTAGAATTGAGCTACATGCTTGTAGGCCTTCCCAAGATAGTCCTTGTGCACTTCATAGATCTCTAATATATCTTACGAGGTCTGAGATATGGCTCTCTAAAAATTGCTGCCCAATTTGGCTTATTGCACCTTGGGAACACTTCGGTACGACTTGTGCCGAAATGTTCTTGATGGTTCACAAGCAAAAAAGGGTATCTCCTAGTGTTTACCCAACCAACTAGAGCTGATGGAGCTGATGGTTTGGTCCCACGGTGAACGGTTTGAAAGATGCACCATTGAGAAACTTTCAACTGAGCAACACTGCAACTTTTTACACCAACCGAGATCGGGTCAGAAAATGGAATCCGAGTGGAATCTCCCAGAACTAAACCACGTGCTTGTAGGCCTTCCCAAGATGGTCTTTGTGCACTTAACAGATCTTTGATATGTCTCGCGAGGTCTGAGATATGGCTCTCCAAAAATCGCTGCCCAATTTGGCTTAGTGCACCTTGGGAACACTTCGGTACGACTTGTGCCAGAACATTCTTGATGGTTCGCAAGAAAAAAAGGGTCTCCCCTAGCATTTACCTAGCCAATTGGAGCTTATGGAGCTTATGGAGCTGATGGTTTGGTCCCACAATGAATGGTTTGAAAGATGCACCATTGAGCAACTTTCAACTAAGCAACACTGCAACTTTTGACAACATTTGCGCAACTTTTGACAATGTTGCAAAATGTTTCTATTAGGACCTATTGAAAGGACTTAGAAGACCCTTAGATCCTATAGAAGGAGCTTTATTAGACCAAAAACATTAAACCTACCTATCCTATCATAGGTCATGAGTCTAATCAACCTTAGGTTTATAAAGACACCTTAGATGGATTGACTTTACAATGAGACCAATCTACTCAAAATGAATGGTTAATCTCTAGGATCTAACCATGATTATAAATATGGGAAGATAAACCAATGAAGACTCCTATCCATTCCTGGTGTTTCTTGGGTGCCCTACACCAAAGACCCCTATAATTTCCCAGGTGCATGAAAGATACACCTACAAACATAAATTCACTTAAGTAATGGAGTGCATACATATAGAGAATGAAAGATACATCTAAATATAATGTAGCACATCAAGCATTAATTCACTTAAATCATACAATTGCTTATGTCCTGGAGCAAACATGTAGTACATACATTATGAAGCATAGACATGAATTCACTTAAGTCATTTTCGTAGGTCGTACACACGAATTTAGGTTATGAGTCATATACATGAAGTACACACACAAGTCTATTAATTTATTGAAACACACATGCATATAAACAAGTCATGTGAAACAAGAATACACTTAAGACATAACACATCCAACCAAAAAATTCAAGGATAAAATTTGAAGTTTCATATATAACAAAATGAACAATAATAGTGTACATATCAAAACATGGCGTACATACCAAATCCATAATAGAGTTACAAAAAATGACATCAACTATGTCCAGGTCGATATATATAATGTACAAATGTCACACACACACACACACACATATAAAATTTGATCATTCAATGACCACAACTAGATCTATACAATGTCTCAATATATCTATGACTGTGGTGGATCATCAAAATTGAGCTTCTTCGCAGTAACACTTGGTTCACAAAGTCTTTGCACAAGAACAATTCAAATGCTAAGCCATATATATTATCTCAAAATAATATCAAAATAAATAAATATTGGGTTGTAATTTGCATATTGAAGCCTCAACTGGATCTCGTATGCTTGGGCTGACTGATAAATGAAATGAGCTCCATCATGGGTGAGAGGGACTCCTAGAAAAATGGCCAGGTAGAGGAAAGATGGGTAGTGGTGAAGGGTCCTACAACAGAAAAAATTATACAAAATACATGTTATAAATAAGAAACACTAAAAAATAAAAAATGCATGGAATAAAAAGAAAATGCATACCGCAGCTGGATCTCCTGTGCTAGGCAAGGGATCCCTAGGAAGTGGAGAAGGGTTCGCCTCATATGAGGCAGCTATGACCAGTTCATGTATGAAAAGTCATAGCAAATGACATACTAATAGAGGAACATGATTTCTAAAATATTTTGAACAAACAAGAATGCAGTTGAAAGTAAATATGAAAACGTGTTACCTCCTCCCTCTCCTGAACATCAACAATGTCTGGGGCATTCATTAGTTCAGTGAAACCCAATTGATTCTACATGTATACAATAAACAAGTCAAGTTCATTCATCAATATAGACTACATTGAAATGTTCATAATAAATTTCAACAAATATACTTAAATTGGACTTAATTACCTTTTTTGTTTCAATGTCCCCGATGACTTCTTTCTCTTTCCTAATGACCTTGAGCTTGGTGGGGTAGGCTAAAAAAAAAAAAATTAACATAAGAGAAATAATATGATACCGCATGGGTTCAATTAAAACTATAAACAAGAGGTGTGCAAAATATGATACCACATAGCTCTCTAAGCCAAAGTCAATGGCAGAAAGGGTGACATCCTCAATCTCAGAAATTTGAGCCCCTGACAAGCCCTATAAAACACCAAATAAATATATAAGCAATAGTTTACAATGAAGATTATGATTCACTTGAATTCCACAAATGATTATGCTCCACAACTCTATTATCATAAGTTTATAATCAAATTTTATGAACCATTATTACAATATAAAATTTTGAACTCTTCTTTCACACATAAGACTATTCTTTAACAAATTTGTAGGCACAGTTAGAGAAGGATGGTCCAGATTGTATTTGTGGGGGTCAAAGGTTAGGATCACTTTTGTAGTAGGTAATGGGACTATTGTAGCCTGGTAGTGAGTATGTTTTAGTGTGTTTACCCTTAGCGTGGAGGGATTTAGAGTGCTTTTAGGTTGAGAGTATGGTGCATGAGCACCTCCTAGCACATGGAGTCTCATGAAGATTGTAGACCCTTGATGTTCTCAGTGCACTCTTGTCCCAAAGGGACCTAAGACATCTTGTAATTCAAGGCTTTAGAATTAGTCTATCATTGAGATCCAATTGTGAGACCTAGCTCCAAGTTTGGGCACTTATAAGCCACTTGGTACACTATGGTCATGGGATATGTACTATGGTCATGGGATTCAACTATGCATAAAAAAAACTTGGCCAGATTTCCCTATGTCTTAGCCTTTGAATGCAACTGGTTTGGTGAAGAGATCTTACCTATAACTCTAATTATCGTGATTTTTGTCTCTGCAACTTTGAATTTTGTTCATTTCTAAGAGTTTCACATCAGTTTTAAAGTTTGAAGTGTTTCCACCATGGGAATTGGATAATATATGGTGGAAAGATTCTTTGTAACATGCTTTCAAAGATTATGCAAGTTTTTTTTTGTGTTGATGCAAGGAGATGGCCATATGATCGAGCCCTAGGTGTATATCTCAATGTATGCACCAAATTTGAATATACACAGTAGTGTATAAATTCTAGAGAACCAAGCACCAAGGGCCCTAATTATGGATTTAATGTTGTTTTTTGAATACCTAAGTGTTCCAATTGGTTTCAGAAGGAAATACTTCCATTTGCTAGCACTTCCTTCTTTAGTGGAGGCCTAATTAGCCCTCTAGTCTAGTATGAGATTCTTTGACTTAGCCTCTATTTTGACCCCTCAAACCTTGGTGCTCCTAGTTTAGATGTATCTTAGTAAAGGGTATTTGAATCTATTATTTGATCCCTAAGTCTTTTGGGGCTTTCCAAAGTTATCTTGATTGTACTGCCTGGACAGGGCTACTAGCATTTGACTGGATAGTTTAGAAAATGCCTTCAAAGGTCTCAATCAGTTTGATTGTGTGCATGGACCAAGTCCATTTTTATTCTTCCATGATGTCTAAGGTCCCCATTGATCATTGTGTGGGCTTGTAAGCCTTGTAACCATTTTTGTGCTAAGACTAGTGGCTTGGGTCTTAGTAAGCCTCTTCATGATAAACCCATCTTTGTTGTCTGCAACTCATAATTCTCATGGGGGTATTGAGGTTGTGTTTTGCATCAATTTTCAAAGGTGTGAGAGTCAGGGTTTTCTACTCTTTATAGAGATTCAAGGGATTCAGTGATTGGATCATCATACCCTTGACACTTCCATCAGATTAGGTGGAATGGGCAGTGATGAAAATATTTGGGGTGCTTATCAACCTAGGGTTTAGATGGGTTCTTCTCTATGGTGAAGATATAGACTAGCATATGGGGAATGTCCTAATATGATAGTGAAATGCCAAAGAGTAAAGTTTACTGAACTAGCAAGTGAATGTGCTTTGAGCGATAGGATAAGGACCTTGTGATAAGTTGAGGGGCTCTTGGGGTGTCTTAAAAGTTATATGTTGGGAGTCTTCAGAAGGCCATGGAGGTGTATTGAGGGATTAAGAATAATCACAATTAGTGAACAATCAGAGATTGTATTCATGATTTTGAACAAGAAATAAGAGTAAAAGAACGATGGTTGGATGTTCCGAATGATGTTCAAGGTTGATTCAGAAGCCAATAAGTGATTGGTAAGGGTATGAGTCTATGTATGAGTTCAACATTGGTTGAATTGATTCCAAGGATGGAGGGAGGGAGTTCAAATCAATTTGAGTTATGATGGCTAGACAAGGAAGTGAATTCCTTGAGTTGAATTACATTAGAAATAATTCTTCGACCATAAAGAAATAGAAAACAAACATACACAAGTTTCCACCATACAAATTATTAAGATATGATATTTTCAAAACAACGTAATATTCTATTTTAGGAATATTTATAAAAAACTAGCTCAAGTGTTTGAGCTACCCGTCTACATCTCCTATAACGAGCACTCATTGGTGTGCTTGTACCACCAGCTACACCCTGCAATGCATATTATTCATGTATCAATTTAGATTCTTCTATACATAAAATTTTATTTACTTTTAACAAATTTAGGTAATTAATTAAAATAACATGTCAAAACACAAATTTAAACAAACCTTGTGTCGGCTCTGTACCATACACCATTGACAACAGATCATCTGTGAGGGCCACATCCTCAGTAGTGGATGCCTGACATCTTCTCCCACAATGTACACATGAATGGGATTTCAAACCATCTGCACTCGCCTGACTATCTACCCCATCACATATACCATTACAACTGATGCAGATATGCTCAATGGGTTGGGGTGACCCTGCAAATGTATCTGCTGATAATGGAGATCGCACAAGATGAGATGATCCTAATGGTGCATCTGATGACGATGGAGATGGCGCTGGATGGGATGATCCTCATGGCACATCTGATGAAGATGGATGTGGCACAGGCACTGATCCATCCTCTCCAACTAACTGTATGTGATGCTGGATAATGGCATCAGTCAATGATGCAGCTGCATGAAGTATATCCATAAACTCTTTCACCACTACTAGGACCACAACATGAATGAGGGGTTTTCTCGCAGTACGCCTCCTCTCTTGTGGTCAGGTAATCATATGTGCCCCAGGTCTATCCTGCGCAGAGCCTCTCCCTCTACCCTGGAACTCACGAAAGTCAAAGTAATTCGGCTTCTCGCCAAGGATAAACTCATAGTATAGCTTCCTCAAAAAATATAAAGGCACCTCATTATTATTACAAGGTGGTTGGTCAAATACCATGTACCACCTATCCCAAAAAGCTGATTTCATCCCCCTATGAGCACACCAATGTATAGGAAACCATTTTGTATTAACTTCTAGGGAATTGCTAGTATTAGGATCGATAAAAAGGGCACATATGTCACTTTTTTCTATGCCTTTTCTTTTCACATCCTCATATGATAAACCATCAGCATAATATGTACGAGACCTATCCCTCCATGAACCCCATTTTGTAACCTCATTTGCACTATTGGACATTTTTCCTAATGTAGTGGCGAGGGTAGAGTGATGCTGAAGACTAGAAGCCTTCAACCTATTGACTAATATATTAATTTGTGCACTATTTTGGTTAAGGCATTGCACGAGGTCCTCTTGTGTTGCATTTACATGATCTAATGGCACATGTGGAGGGTTTACGTGTGGCGGTGGTTGTGGACGAAGAGGGTTTACAGGTGGCGATGGTGGTGGACGAGGAGAATTTGGAGGAGGGTTTATGGGGGTGGTCTTTCATTTCTTTTTCCTCTTTTGGGGTTGTTTGATAAATCTAATATGAAATTAATTTAAAAGAAAACAAAAAATCAATTTCATAACCTAATATGATAAAAAAATGTAAAATCAAATAACAAAACAACAAAAAAAACAATAATACATACCTTTCTTACGGGGCGCCATTGCTTGAAAATGTGCAAATTGTTGAAGATTTCTTGTTTTCTTCAAAGCTCGATGGGGTTCTTTGGCGTTTTTGGTCTCCTAAGCTCTGCTGCTCTGCGGTTTAGGCGTTAGAAATGGCCTAAGCCGCGGGTTGTCCAAAATATAATATGTTTCTAATAACCTGATCGGGTTATTAGAAACATCTTAGAACTCGATCGGGTTAGTAGAAAATTTTATATGTCTAATAACCCGATCGGGTTAATTGAAACATCTAAGAACCCGATCGGGTTCTTAGAAAGTTAAAGTTTTTTAATAATATTGTCTAGGCTTGGTTACCAAGCCTAGTACAATTTTGAAATTTCAATAACCCGATCGGGTTATATGAAATTTGAATTTTTTTTAAAGATGTGTCCACTTTTTTGGTCCAAAACTTGGTGCACACACCCGAGTATAGTAACTTTTATATGGATATTTCATGGATAACTATTTCATACTCTTATATGACTTATTATATGATTTCATTTTTCTTTTTGTAATCTTTTTTAGCATACTCTTCGATGAGGACATATATTTCTTTGTGACTATTATATTATCTGATCTGATATCCACATATTTGACCTTACAAAATTACTTTCAACTTGAAAAGTGCTTTGCTAATGGTTACATATCAAAATTATTTCCTATTAATAGTTTTGTTATGTAAATAAATCTAATTATAGGTATGTTAATAGTTGTATTATTTCAACATTTCCAGATAGTGAAATTATTAACTGTTGATGCTACATTGAATCATGGAGTGAGATCTGAAAAGTATACAATAAAAAATTCTCTACACGGTCAAATTTAGAAACTTGCATATAATATTGAATAGTGGTTTTGACTTGTAGACACCCACACCTACTACTATTTATGATTGGAGTATTTGGAGCCTAAACTGTCATTGGAAATTATTTCAACATATTTTTGTTTGTGACTTTGAAATCTCTATTCATTTTATCTTTATTTTGTTTGGAATTCATTTATATGGAATGTCTTAATATGCTTAAAATGTGATGTGGTACACATTAGTATAAATTTAAAATCTAATCCCTATCAATTTCAATTTATGTTTGTCTTCACACAAATTATATACATGAACAACAATTATAATCAATGTTAGGTTTAGAAATAGGGTTATGTTATGATTCAAATTATGATTCCAACTAATTTGTTTGCATTATAGTTAGAATTATGATTACAATAATCATTTTCGTGTTAAGCTTATAGTATCACATGTATTAAAATAATGTAGTCCACTATCACACCCGTCATGAAAAATGATATAAAAGGCATCTAAATACAGTAGTTGAGCTTTGTTTAATATTCATGCATTCTAAATACTAATGTTGTACTAATGGTGCATTATTCATATAGATGTGATGAGTGCTATGAATGTTCCAATGTGTCAATGTGGTGCCGACCCCTGCTTGTTGAGGACCTCCAAGACAAGGACCAATCCAGGGCGTCAATTTTGGGTATGCCCAAATAGTAAAAAGGTTGGTAATGGAAATATATGTTATGTTTCAAAACAATGTAAGAATTAATCTTTATAACAAGAACTAAAATGTAACTTTGGTATTGTAGGGCAACAATGGCTGTGATTACTTTAGTTGGGTCAATGATGACCCATCTACATCCATATCATCGACAACTATACATGATGAACGAGAAGAGTACAAGTCGTGCAAGGAAATTGTAACAATGGCCAAAGACGAAAGCCTCTTTCTACGACACCTTATCTTATGCCTTATTGTCATCATAATCAAACTCGTTTGTAGGGGCTAGATGTGTAAATGTGGTTTTAAAAGGACATATTTAAATTATTTATGTATTGTAACGTTGGACATATTTAAATTAATGTCATGACTATTTTAGAGTTTTTTATGTTAAAATTAAATAATTTATATTAATTACATAAAGTTTGCAACCAATGAAAAATTAGCCTTATTAAAAAAATTGCAAAAACAAAATTAACATTCTTAAATTAAAAGAGTTTTTCACTTTATTTAGCGCAGTAATAAATGAATTAATATACTAGAATAAAAAAATATTACTTTTAAGAACACATTTTTCTATCAAAAACATTGTAATTTATAAGATAAATCATGTTTTTAACAACAAACTAAAGAAAAATAAATTTAAAAACATTGAAATATTAATCTTATTCACAAAAATGCAAAAACAAAATCCCAATTCCAATTCTAGTTATGTCGAACCAAACCCAGAATTTGCATCTTTTCAGTCATCTTCCAGGTGAACCAAACATGACAAGCCCATATTCTAAAATTCGTTTTGAGAATAGCGAAATTCCAAAATGAATTCAATTCCAGAATTGACAATTCCATTTGGGGGACGCCCCTTTCACGGAATGCAAGTGCCTTTAACAGCGGTCAATCAACTTCACCGCGCAAATACAAAGAATCTACACGCTATTCAGTGGGTTGATTGATTGGAATCAAAACTGCCCATGGTTTCATGTCAAAACCGGAGCAAGCCAACGCATTGCTTATAGTAAACTGTTTGAACAGTTATTGTTTTTATGTGTAGGCATGAATACCGTCGGCGATTTTCATTATTTTTCTTCACTTGACTTTGGGCAGGGACCCACTACTGCAAATCAGTGGCTTTATAAAGAAACCCTCTGTTCTTCCCAATCCGGTAACATTCTATTTCTGCATTCGAGAGCGAGCGAAATCTAGCGATCACAAAAATGTCCTCAATTCCTCTTCCAGGACAGATCCTCACATGCAAGGGTAAAATATCTTCGCCTTTTCTTATCTAGTGTTTTCTGTAGTTTTCCATTCACAGCAGAGGGAAATTAGAATGTGGGTGTCCCCCAGAGGCTGATCATGTTTGATTATGGTTGAAAAGTTGTTTAAAGATTTATCTGTTTAAAATAAAGCGGTTCTGGAATCTGGGTTTGTAAACAGCTGCTGTGGCATGGAAGGCAGGGGAGACCCTGAAGATTGAACAAGGGCAAGTCAGACCTTGGAAGTCAGAATAAAAATCGCTTACACTTCCTTGTGTCGCACAGACCTTACTTTCTGGCAATCAAAGGTATAACTGCTGTTCAAACAAAACAAAGGGAGAATTTGTTTTGTTTATCAGTACCACCAAAGTGAAATTTGTCTTCAATATAAAGCTCAATGCTGTTCCTTTTCTAATGCAGGGCCAAAATCCTGTTTTCCCGCGCATCTTGGGAGACGAGGCAGCCGGGTAAGTTCCATTACCTTTATATTTATGTTTCTAAAATAATATTTTTTTTTCAAAAAATTGAGAACTGAGGTCTCTATTAGTTTGTAGATACAATGTGTAAATGAGGCTGGTAATTGGATCTATTGAATTTAAGAATGTAATATCTGATTAGTAATTGTGAGAATTAAGATCTGATTAATCTAGATTATTCATCAAATTAGTATAAATAAGGGAAGAACTCAATATCTGAGTAGAACTTGTAAGAAATGAAGTCTAACTAAAGATTATTCAATGAGGGAAGAATCTAATATCTGAATGGAACTTGTAAGAAATAAGGTCTAACAAATGATTACTAAATGACGGAAGAATCTAATATCTGAGTAGAACTTGTAAGAAATAAGATCTAACAAAAGATTTCTAAATGAGGGAAGAACCCAATATATGAATCGAGCTTGTAAGAAATAAGACCTAACTAAATATTATTGAATGAGAGAACAACCCAGTATCTGAATAGAACTTGTAAGAAATAAGATCTAACAAAAGATTGCTAAATGAGGGAAGAACCTAATATCTGAGTAGAATTTGTAAGAAATAAGGTCTAACAAAAGATTACTAAACAAGGGAGGACTCTATATATGAGCAAAACTTGTAAGAAATAAAGGCATTGTAAAATATTACTAAATGAGGGAAGAATCTAATATCTGACTAGAAGTTGCAAGAAATAAGCTCTAATGAAAGATTAGTAAAGGAGGGAAGACACAATACCTGGAATTTGTAAGGAATAAGGTCTAGCACAAGATTACTAAATGAGGGAAAAATCCAAAATCTGAGTAGAACTTGTAATAAATGAGGTCTAACAAAATATCACTAAATGAGGGATGAATCTAATACCTGAGTAGAAGTTTTAAGAAATAAGGTCTAACAAAATATTAGTAAATGAAGGAAGAATTCAATTCTGAGTGAACTTATAAGAAATCAATCTAAGTTGTTTATTAAATTGCATATTCTCAATGTATAAATGAGATTACTCATTAAGTACCTAATATCTTATAAGAAATTGTGATTATTAAGATCTCATCTATCTATATTACCAAATTAGATAGAATGTGCAAATGACATGTTAAAGTACTCAATCTCTGACTAGAAGAAATTGTGAAAACTAAGACCCCAACATTATAAAAATTAAGTTATCAAATTTGATAGAACTTACAAATGAAGTAAATAATTCTTTACAGTAAAAATAAATGCAGATATTTAGCATAATTTTTATATAAAATTATTTCTATTTTTAATATTATAAATGTTAAAATGTTAATTTTAATTTATATTAAAAGTATTTAAAAATTAATTATTAATTAATAAAATATTTAAAATTAATTTAAGATAAAAAATTTAATAATATAATTTTAACACATTAAAATGAAATTCAATTTATAAATATGAAAAATCATCTAGTAAAATTAATTTTAAATCATATGGTGGAAACTATTTAGCAAAAAATAGAATCTTAAATAGTAATATTTTTAAATAATTTTGATGTAGGAACTATAGAGATTTACTTCTATAAAGAGGTCTGAAAAGATTAGAAAAAAAATTGTTATAAATAAATTAAAATCCTATGATTGACATAAGAATCTCTATCTTGTAATTCTCAGGTTTTCAATGAATATATTACAAATAACTCTTTTCACCTATTTAACAGTTTTTTTAAATAATGCAGAAATAGTATATCCATCCCATCTTCAGACACCCCCTCCACATCAATATTGACGTTGTAGAGTCTTACCTGTTCAACAGTGAGTCGGGACCAGGATCGCTCCCTCATGTCGAAACTGTCCCTGTTATTTTCCCAATAGTCCTCTAAGGATGGGATATGGTGGAATGTAGGCCCTAGTTGTAAATTCTCTTTGACATAATTTGTAGGGTCAAAGTGGGTTTGAAGCATGTTGTACTTCTCAAACGTATACTTTGCTCAGGAGCTCTTTATCAAGTTTAGGGCGTTGGTGCTAGATGAGCATGTATATGCCCCAACTGTAATAGGAAACTGTATTCCTACTTTGTGACGCTCACTGCACCTGGCATTAACCTCAATGATTTGCCTACATAGCTCAAGCAGGATGATTTTATCATCTGGATACCTTGGTAACTTATAAGTGTAATTGTCAAATACTCCTATCCTAAAATAAATAAATAAATAAAAAAAGGGATTGTGTGAAATGGCTACCATAGGTAGTTATTGTTGATGAATACTACATGGACATTCTCCACTCGAGGAAGCCCTGCATATTCTCATGGTGAAATCATCATTCACCCTCCTATAACTTTCGTGACTATTATGCATCTGCAAACATGAATAGAAATCATATACTTCAATATCCTCCTCATATTATTCTGAGTTAGGTAGGCCAGGCTAGTTTCTTATATAGGCCAAGGCATAAATGATATAAGAATACACATGGAATGAGGATGTGCATTTAGCTATAACAAGCATTTCAGTAAAACTATCACTCAGTAGTTGGGCCCAATCAATATATCTACTCACCACAAATAATCTGTATAATGAAATACCAGCACTCCTCAAAATTTAAGGCATCCTCATCCCCCCTCAAACGTTGTAGTAGAACCATTATATCCACAATCTCTCTATTGAGATTTGTTTCGTATAGTGTCTTTGGGAGTATGGAGCTTGGTTCCCTCTTGGCTAGAAACCATGTTAGCTCTTTTTCTTGTGGAATCAGTTACAATGGAAATAAATGCCAGACTCTCCTATACCCAAGTTGGATTCTCACAGGGAAAAGGCTAATTAACAAGGATAAAAATCCTTCTACACTTTGGGCTCCACATACCTAGGCGGGTGTACCTACTTACAGACTCACTTAATGACAGAGAATCTCATAGTGGATTAAGGATTTATAATCCTTCTTCTTTTTATGCCACTTTGGCCTAGGAAGGCTAACCTATCGATTCACTCTTCAAGGAATCACTAAGATGAATTGTATTCCTCAATACAATCAACTACACATATATGTTCTTGATATCAGAAAGTAAAGATTTTAATATTTGAATTGATGATAACAACCACTTGTTAGCATATTGACTAGTGCCTAATCATGGGTGATAGAGTCATAATAGAGCATACACATATTAAGATAATTAAAAGAAACACAAATGAACCCCAAATAGAATGCCTTACAAACTATCCTCTCATCTTTACACCAATGTATCAAATCCTTGCATAAACCTTAACCCTCTGCAATCATCTGTAAGATTTAAACTCTCCTTGAAAGTAACTCACAAACAAGAACATGACTATCTTATAACCAGTATACCCAAAATGCCTTACAAATTGAACATACAAGAATTAATAGCAAATGCAAGAAGACATCATTGACATCAAAATGGAGATTCCATTGTATTTTATTAATATGAACTCAATAACAGTACATTTTGAAGACTCAAAACCAATAGTCAGACCAATTTAGTAATTTGCCTTGTAGTCTTTTTTTTACCATCCTTATTACAATAATACAACTTGATATTTATAGGCAGCCACAGTCATCTTGGAATCCTTTTGGAAAATAAGGATGCAACAAGCTACGGATGACTGGACTAAAGGACAAAATACAGTTTCAAGAAGAGACAAGACTTCATGCGGATGGGATAACAGATCTTTGCTATGAGCCATGTAATCTTTTGTCTTGTGACTGCCTGAATGCTTGAAGTTGCTCCGAGGTATTTGGGTTTTTGTCATCTGGATTTTGCTCTTTTGTTGGTGAAGAGGCCCCAATATCTGATTTGCTCCATTCACTCAACCTCCTTGGTGTTAGCTGTCCCCTTCATATTTATTGTCTCATGCTACCGGGGTGACTACTCCATACTTGCTAACCCATGTGGTGAACACCTCATCACTTGGCCAACTGAAATTGAGAACTTCATCTTTTCGGCTGTTGAACTCCTCCCAATCACTGTTAGCCTTTTCAAATTTTGCCTCCCAAGATTCAAAAAATGCCATGGCTTTACTCAAAATATCTATAGTTAGCACAAACCATCCAGTATTTGCCAAAGTGAATACTTTTTGTCCTGCTAGTTAGTGCTTCATTTAACTGCCTCAGCCATAGGGCTTCATTCTTTATGTTCCCATCCTCTTTGAACATATAGGGATACATATCGTATCTGTCCTTGGAAAATTCCCCTCTCAGAGTTGTGATCTTCTTCATGACCATGTTCCTCTTGGTGTCTAAATTGACCATCAATTTGAGACACTTATGAGTGCTTGTCAGAATAATATCAATATTATTTTTCTCTTTTGAGAGGGAATTGAAAGATTTAACATGGGCTGCCTTCCCTTTCCATTTACTCACTATGAGATTCCATTGTTCCTTTTCATCCTCATATTTGTTGGTGATGCTTGCAATCTTCTTCCCCAATAGGTAGAGATTAGAGAGGTTGACCTCACTGGCACACCTTTTGAGGTTGGAGAATATTTGATCAGAACATTTTTGCTTCACCAACTCATCAGCCTCCTTGTATGCTGGGGAATCTTCTAGGTCCTTCTTACCCTCTTCTTCTAGCCTTGTCCTTTCATTGATTAGCCTATTCTTCTCAGCTTCTAATTCTGCTCTCTTAGCATCAATGACTTCCAGAGTGGTAGGAATTAGAGGTGCAGGGGATGGGGGATATGTTATAAATGGACTTGAGGAGGAGGACTGATGAGGTTCCTGAGTAATCATCCCTTGGGGCACAAATTGGATTTTTTGCTTACCTTCCAACTCTGCTATTTTGTTGTCCTTCATCAAAGATTTAACCCTCTCTTCATTGTAAGCCTTGAGCACAAACTCATACTTTTCATTCAGACTAGCATATGCTTCCTTTTCTTTCTCTGACACTTTCATGCTCAGATTGGCAACCTGTACAACAAGGTTAGCCGCTTCAGTCCCTGAGGTATCTGCAACCCTTTTCACAATTAGGCTACCTGTGTCTTCAGTTTCATCATCTTCTTTAATTCTTCTCTTGTCCTTATTCTTTGGTGACCAGATTGCCAATGCTGCATGATCCTCACTAAACTGGACACCAATTGATGTCCCAGCAGGGCTTATGGGTTTAGCTTGTTTCCTTATAGCATCAAAAACCACTGCATCAGCTAAATCCCATTATGGCAATATGAGAACTCCTTGCCTTTTAATCATCTGTCTGCCCTCTTTAGGAGTAATCTTATCAAATTTTGATATTAAATCTTGCTTAACTTCCTTCTCTATGTCCTCCTTGGTAGCAAGGGGTTGAGCTTCTATCATTTTCTGGCACTTATCATTGTATTCACCAATATGGCATCTCCATAGGAACTGAATAAAAGCCCTAGTTTTGATGAAATTGTCATCAGACAAGAATTCATCACTAGCTTGTTTGGTCACAGGATCTAATTCCTTGCTAGCAAATTCTGCCACCGTGAGGTCAGATGATGTATGTTTAGGCTCTTCTGGCATCCCTTCTTGTAGTTCTTGAGTGGTAACGACTACTTCACTAGCATTTTTCATCTTAAGCAATTGCTCAGCAATGGTCTGGTCATCATACGACATGGGGGATTGGGAAGGAGAATACAATTCACCTCCTTGTTCACTTGTCTCCACCCTTTGTCTCTTTGGAGAGGGTACTTCTTGGACATCAGTATCCATTGGCCTTTTTCCTTTATGTTGAATGGGCTTATCAACTCTGGGAGCCATAGTGGTATATCCTCTTCTTTTGTATACTACATAGTTCCTAGGTGGAACTATTCTGCTCTGTGGAAATTTATTCAAAATAGCAAGAGCCCTTTCTGGATCACTCTCAACTGCTCTCTGCCTCTTCTCATTTAGAGTTTTCATTATTCCCTCAAAAAGATTCATTAGTGAATCAATTTTATAATACCATGGGAAAAAATCCTTTAGAGGATCATAGGTCTTGTAAAAATTCTGGACAAAGTCCAAGGATCTCTTGTATGCCATCCATTTCTCTTTCCTGACTTCTTGAACCTCTAGGTCAAAAATGTTCTTGATAATATCCTCTGGATAGTAGAATTGATGCTTTAGCATTATACAATTAGTCCTTTTCCTGAACATGCCCATGATAAAATCTTCATTATCTGCACACCTGGAAATGGAAGTGGATAAATGATAGGGCTCAAAGTATTTGCCGAACTGTGTCCACCCACCTTTTGTTATGATAAAATGATGGGCTCTGGTGAGGGTAGGAAAAATATTTCCCTTCATCTTTCCGGTCAGGGCTTCCTCCTGCAGCCCACCTAATTGTCTTATAATTTATGCCATCCCAATCTTGAGTGGGACTCTGTAGGGTAACACATAAGGAGTACCTCTGAAACCATAAACCCTAATCACTGTGGCAAAAGGGTACAAGATTAAATCTCCCCAGTTGTGAGCAATTTTCAACTCTGGGGCATATTCCATAGGCCTTAAAAGCCTCATCATCTCATTATGAACCCTGGCATTCTGGTTATTCAGCAGTGACTTGAGTCTAGTTGCAAAGACCTTGTCAAAATATACATAACTGGCATTCTTTCTATCCCAGGACAAGTATGCACTCCACAACTGAACAGACAATTCTTTACAATCTTGGAATTTCTCCAATTCCATTTTGTTGACGGGGTTTTGTTGACCGGGTCCGCCAACAGTCATAATTTGTCACTAGGTTCCGGAGAAATCGGCCAACTCCGCCTGTAAAGGTTGTCCGGGGAAAATAAATTCTCCGGGCCTTCAAGCACCTGGGTGTCGGGTCACGACGGTGCGGGGCTCGGTTGGGAGAGGTGACTGTTTTCGAGGGGGATAGCTGGTTACTTCAACTCGTTCTCCCGGAGATTCGATTTGGTAAGGGTTTCCCGGAGCATTCTACACTTAGCAAATAAAACGAAAAAGATCCTGCAGGGTTAGAAAAGCTTTATCTAACTACAGTCATGCTAAAATGTCCGGAACGTCAACAATACTCTGAAGACTACACTAAATACCGAAGAAATACACAACCATCAATTAGCATTTTATCAGTAGCAAAATAAAGAGGTCGTTAATCTACTTTAATATTTCAGAGTAAAGGACATGCAGAACGTTAAAACATGAAATACCATTAACTTGGAAGCAAAGAAGCTAACAACATCATTGTCATGAATCCTTCCTTCTTCATTAATATTCATCCAGCAATCACTGGTGCATGATACAATAGTGGCTCCAAGGGAGCATTCAACTAACAAGAACAGAACAAAGGAGCATTGAGCTCTGCAACTTAAACTCAGAAAATACTCTTTCTATTGCTATGGACAACAAAATCATCAATTTTTCCGACCCTTGGAAATGGGCCGATTTGCCTATTTATACAACTTTCTCTAACCCTAACCCTATTTTACTGCACTAGAATAAAATACAATATCTGGGGGCCGGTACTACCTGCGCCACCCTACAAAAGACCTGGAGACGGAATAGGTCTGCCATGTCAGAAGAAGAAGATAAGAATATACATCAAAAGAATCGGTCTCGAGAAGAGAGCCGGAGAGAAGAAAGAAGAAAATAGGTCCCCCAGGGACCGAGGCTACATGCCTCATAAATGGGAAATCCGGCGCCCTGTCTCCAATGTGCCAGGTGTACCTTTGAACGGCGCTTCGAGAAGATCACCCTGTCAGAAGCCAACTACCGAGCCAATGCCTCTTGATGTGTCCAACTACCCTCTGACGGGTCTTTATTAACCACCTATGAAAGTGACCGGTCGGCCTCGGGGACCGGGACACGGATCACTTTAAAGAATACAAAAACTTTGGATCTGGAACTCTGGGATCCGGGAACTTACGTCCCCAAAAGAATAAAGAATGCTGAATGCTCAAATTTCCCCGGTTCCCGGAGAACGCTCAATGCTGCTTACTATCGTTGAAGGCCTGAAGGAGGCGGAAAATGCCATCCTCATCAATTTTTCTTAGGCTGGCCCTTCTGTGTCGGGCCACATCAACTAGTTCCCCCAGGTCCGGAACACTATTCCTGTATTCATCTGCCGTCCTTGCGGCGTCATGGCCCTTAAGCACCATTTTGGTCAGTTTTGCCATTCGGGCCCCATCTATCCCCTCTGGGGATCGATACCGTGATGCCATTATTTCATCAAAATTCCCCAAAACTGACTCCTCTGGGGTGTAAGTATCTGTACAAAGGGGATCAACCCCGGAAGCCTTAATTACAAATGACTTATATAAATTAGAAGAGCACTTCACTTTATTTACCTTTTCTTGTAAGGACTCTACCAGTTGCTTGGTTACCTCCAATGTGAGGTCCAGTTTGGAGTGCTGAGCCCTTACGAAATCAAATGATTATTCACCCAGAATTCTGGATTCGGAAATTATGTCTTCCCCCAGGGTGAGGAGCTCTTCGAGCTCTACCTTCCATGCCCGGTAATTCTCGGCGTCATTCTCCCATTGATCAATCATTGCTTCTGCCTAGTGGACAACTTGCCAGGCCGCGTAAAAATCAGGGAGAGTGGATGCTAGGAAACGCCGGTATTTCCTATCTGCAAAGCGACCCAATCGTCTACTGCCTGGGCCTTCTTCTTCATCACTCGCAGGGAGTCTATATCGCTCTGCGGTAGCTCTTCTGAGGTGGAGGCCTGTGGAGGGATGGCGCTGATGGGTCTGGCCAGCTCAGTTAAAAAACCCAATAAGGTTGGCGTTCTTCTCCTTTTCTTCCTTGAGCCTCTAGGCCTCTTTCTCGTATCGGGCCTCCACTGCCCTTGCCGCTTCTTTTAGCAGGTCCACTTCACCCTGCTTCCCTCTTTTGCCCAAGTGTACCTCTGCGATGTTGTAATATGCGGGGTCCGCAGTTGCTTCATCGGCGTCTGGGAGAGGTGTTTCTACCACCGCAATTGTTTCTCCGCCCGGCCCAGTTCGAAGGGTATGAACTGTCCGGGCCTTCTTCGCTTTCAGCGGGGCCTGAGCCAAGGCCATCATTTCAGCCAGGGAGATAGGGACTATTGGAGCTGATTGGGCTTTCCTTTTTCTGCTTTCTGCCAACCATGGAGGTGGGAGAGGTGGCCTTCCTGCCAGAATTTGTTCTTCAGATCCTCTCCCGGTGTTCGGCGGCGGCTGCCCCTTTTCAACAGGTGCCTCCTCTATTTCCTTCTCTGCCGGCACTTCTTCTTCCTCCTCCTTTTCTGCCGGCACTTCTTCTTCAGCAACATCTTCAATCTCTATATCCTCGGCCTGGTCCCGGATGTCGATAGGCGAGTCTGGACCTTGGTCGGCCTCTTCGAGGATTGCCTCTTCAAGTTGCTCTTCTCCCTCATCTGTTTTTGTCCCTGGCTGGGTCTATTCTGTCATTGGCACCTCTTTGGGCAGTATGGGAGGTATCTGGCCAAGATTCCGAGTTTGGGCCGCTGTTATTACATGCCCAAAGGTTTCCCCCGGGAGTGGCCCTTGGAACACGGCGGCTGAGGTTACGGTTGGTCCTGAAGTTCCAGGTCTGGGTTCCCCAGCGGATGCCTTTGGTTCACTTGGCAGTTGTTGGCCCACTCCCGGACCTTGTGCTGCCTGAGCCCCGGAGATAATCTCCGGTCCCGGCCTCTTTTCTTCTGTTCGCTGCTCTTCTTGTCCCGCAGCTTCTTCTTCCCGGTCTTCCGGGTCTACAGCCCCTTGTTCTTACCCCGGGACTTCTGTCCCCGCTTGTGTATCGCCCCCTTGCAGATTTCCGAACTCATCGGCTGTAAACATGTCAAACTCCT
Organism: Thuja plicata; assembly: GCA_018584345.1. Classification (NCBI taxonomy): domain Eukaryota; kingdom Viridiplantae; phylum Streptophyta; class Pinopsida; order Cupressales; family Cupressaceae; genus Thuja; species Thuja plicata. Next base: position 4,624,446 of record MU223517.1, on the reverse strand, counting down.
CTTCTAGAGGGGGACTGGCTGGGATGTCTGCCTGTTCTGTTTCCTTCTCCGGCTCTGGGGAACTAGAAGAAAGGATTTCCACTTCTTTTGGGAGGGAAACCCTGGGCGCCGGTTCTGCCTTGGGCTGTTTTATGTGTTTCTTCTT
>MU223517.1:4586852-4623931 GCA_018584345.1 Thuja plicata | reverse complement strand
CCTCAATTGTATAGTCTTCCTGGACACCCCAATTCATCGGCGCCAGGGGCATTTTGTCGATCCCCTTCTCCTTGTACTGGGGATCTATAGTGGGGGCGTCATCTGAAAAGCCTGCTGGGAACCTCTGGAGCTTTAGCTCCTGCATCATTCCGGCCGTCATTCTGTCGTAATGTCGGCTGCGCACATCCATATCATCCTGGCGATCTGCCCAGAAGTCTTCTATGTGTGCATGGTGGGGGTCCGCGGCCCGGGGCAGTGCCGTTGCAATTCTGCCATGCGGATCAAAATTTTTCCGTGCCAGGTAAAATTCCTGCAAGTTGTAACATTGAAGCTCACTATCTGCCTCCTTTGCGGCGGCCAGATTGCAGGTGTAGTTCCCACAGGAGATTGGGAACGAAACGTTTGGGACCTTCTTGTGGGCCAAGAGGGTATGCAGCTCCATCATCTGCCGGCAATATTCCAGCAGCACGATCTTGTCCCCACAATGCTTGGGCAACAAGTAGGGTTTCCTAGAGAAGCTGACGACCCTAATGTAGGTGTGCTGCTGGAACTGGATGTAGGAGTGCCCATAACTACTAACCAATTTCATCGCCTCAGTAGACAGGCGGTATCCGGCATCCCGGGTGGGTGTGAGTAAATGGTAGTAAACGAAGGAGTCGTTTACCCGGCAGTAACTGGGGAAGCTGGCTTCCCATTGAATTTGTGAGAAATGGTCCCACGGTGCCTTTTGTCCTCGGCCAAGTCCGAGAACGCCATCTGTAAGCAGGCCATTGGAGTGGGGCCTCTGTTGGGCCAAAGCCCAGAAAACATAAGAAGTCGTGTAGAACTTCTTCTTCGCGTTCAGCTACAGGAACTGGGAGTCGACATGATTGGAAATAATGGTCGCCCAGTCAAAGAATTCTCCCTTAGTGGAGATGCCCATCAGGAAATAGTACATCCATTTTGCAAATTCTTGGGCGGAGGGTTGCCTAAATACCCAGGCCATTGCAATCATCCCCATCTAGATGCTCTCTTTGAATTCGGAGCGGGGGATATCTATCTTCATTCTTTTTGGATCCCTCTTTAGAACCTTGAGCCAGTTGGTGTTCATGTACACCCGGCCGACATCCTCTAGTAGATTGAATTGTTTCAAGGCCTCTGTCCTCATAACCACCGAGGATCTCTCAAATTGCGGGATACCCAGGCCTGCTTGGAAAGTAACTGGGTCAAGGGACACCAGTGGAGTGGGGAACCCCGTAGGTTCTGCTGGTGCTAACATGACGGCTCGGACATAAGAGTTATAGTGGGCCGCCAGAGTAAGAACAAGCTCCGGAGACTGCACGGAGCATGGAAAGCAAGCTGCCTGAAGAATTTCGGAACCTCCGACGTTGGTCGCAATTGTCTCTCCAGCCTGTCGCTGTATATGCATTATCTTTACTAGAGCCTGCATTTCTGCCCAAGGCCCGACGCTGGCGTCAGTCATCAGTTTTACCCTGGACTCAATCTTCAAACCCACAATCTCCTCACCCTGCATATACTTCATGGTGAGGGGGAGCTTTGCCAGGGCCTTCTCTATCTTAGACTTTGCCGCTGCCCTGGTCTCGGTTGTGGATGGCAACTCCGGACTTCTGGGAGGAGATGATGCGGATGCTTCAGACATAGTTGTAAAGTGAAGTCTGGACCTGCGAGACAAAGCGACCGTCAGAAATATTCATCAAAATAAAACAGTAACTCCGGGGTCCGGAGATCTTACCACCACGCCGTTTGCTTTTCCTAAAAAGTTAGTCTTTCACAAAGATATCCGAAAAGCAAAACATATCTTAAACTTAGTATTTCATCACATATCTCCAGGTCTGGGAAACTTTGTCACACTTGACGAAGACATAGGATGAATGGCGGAAAGGGGGCTTGAAGCCTGGAGAAATGACCGTTAGTAAAGAAGAGTGTGGAAGCAAGTCCACGTGGACGCCACGTGCGCTAGCATTGAATAGATGGGATGGCACTGGCGGCGAAGTCGACTGTTCGAACGCGCGAAAAGGGAAAGCCACTTGGCCAGAAGTAATTGCGCGCATGGGAAATAAATGAGGCTCTGACAGCCTTGATGGAGGAGAGAGAAAATCGCCTGTTTGAAACCGGCCAAGAACCGAGTTTCAAACAGGTGTTTTTCTGCCTCAAAGCAAACTTGAAGCGAAAAACCAACAGCAAGGGTGACTCGACCAGCTCGTCGAGCCACCTGGAAGGATATACAGAGAGCCGAAGGATATATACATGGAAAGGAGGGATATATACAAGGGTTACGTACAGAAATGTACATATATACATGAATATACATGCGGGCGACTCCCATGGGAAAAACCAGACAAAGATGAAACAAGAATATACAACTTTTTACATCATGAACAAGCTATTTACAGGCTATTCACAAATTATTTACAAACTATCTACGTCTGCACAAAAGGCTGACAACCTTCTGGCAGAGCCGAGCCACCAGCAAGCAGCAAAACAGAAGGTCAGAGAAACAACGAAACGACGAAGCAAACGAAAACAAAAATAGGCAAACCGAAAGAAAAACCAGAAGACGAAAGCAAAGCGAAGAGGAGGGAAGCCGAGAAACCAACCTGAAAACGCAGAAGGTGGAGGGAGGAAAGGTTACCAGGAGAACTCTGCAACAACTTCGAATCGTCAAGCTGTCAAGATCACCACCACGGAGCACCAGCGTACGTCTGAGAACAGTAGAAGGTGTTTAAGCTTTGATTACCACAAATTTCTCTGTAACTGTTCTGCTAATCGCTTTGAAAAATCGCTCTATTTCGCTCTAATTGCTCGAAGATTTTAATCGTGGTAAGTGCGATAATGACAGGCGAGTCTATTTACACCCGTGGTAAAAAGCAATCCTCCTCACTCCGGAGATTTCAGGCTAGGCAAAAAATCCGGACTCCGGGCCTGGGGATTCCTTATGATGATATTCCTAAGACCTAGGAACATCATCATAAAGAATCCCGGAGTCCGGAATCGAGCTTCCAACCAAAAGGCAACCTCCGGGATCCGGGATCCCGGAGGGAAAAACAAACCAAGGAAACGACACACTCCGGGGAAGAAAAACCCGGAGAAGGAAAGCAAGAAGGAAAAGAAAGACAAGGCAAAGCCGCAACAAAAAGCAAAGCAAAAAGAAAAAAGGGGGGACCCAACATTTTGCACACAAAATGTAGGGACGAAGATGCAGGGCATAACAAATGGCGACTATCTGGGACAAATGCCTTTGCGCATTTGAGAACCAGAGAATCTCTGGTTAGCACAACTGGAACAAATCCGCTTCCCGAAGTGTTTGACAGGTCACGAGAAGCATATCTGAGAGAACCCGACCACACAGGGGTCAGTCCGTAGCCTTTCATCAGTGGTTTCGTGTGTGCTTTGGAAAGAAATCAAGCTGATGACCTCTAGGAGGAATAGAGAAGAGATACTAATCAGATCGAACCAGTCGTCAATTTTCTCGTTTCCCTCGGAGACCGGAGTTTAAACCCTGCTTTTCCTCTTATTTGTTTATTTGTTTCCGGGTGGGGAAGGCGGTACTTCTTTCACCATTGAGCCTAAGCTTAGCTAAATTCAAATGGCGGTACTTCTTTCACCTTATCTACCCACCTTTAGATATTTAAAGAGGGTAAAACTCCAGACCCGGGAAGAATTTCGTTAGATTCTCAGACATGGGTCAACCAATTAGTACAACTGATCTACCCCCGGCGTGTCCGATTACTTGTTCTTTACATCATTATTATTCACTGATTGCCAGACTCCCGGGGACAACACCTGATGGAGATTGCTTCCAGAAATGTGCCATGACCCGTAAAACGAACCCGGAGACCGGGCAGACTCCACCGTGCTAAAGATAGATTCCAAAGTTCGCCATGCCAGAGGCATTGCACCAGAGGCCAAGGTTATGCGAAGCATTCCAATTCCTGCAAGATGGAGCAAAAACGCTAGGACAAAAAGAAACCGAAAGAAAAAAAGAAAACAATAAAACAAAAGGAAGGACGGCCCCGGAGAACAATCGACAAGACTATTTACAAGGCAGGGTATCTCGCAACGAGACACCCGGAGGAGATATTCACAAGTGGGTATTTACATATAATACAATTTTGGACAAACTTACCCCTACTCAAAGTAGTGTTTGAGAAACTGCCCATTAACGGGCAATGCAACAGGTTCTCCAGTCAAGGTGTTAAGGCGGTAAGTGTTCGCCCCGCAGATTTCTGAGATCAGATATGGTCCAAGCCAGAGCCGTTGGAACTTGGTGTGCTTTCCTTTCTTCTCTCGAGCCTTGTCCCACAACAGAACCAAGTCCGAGATCTGAAAGGCCTTGTATTGGGCTCTTCTGTCGAACCACCATTTTACCACTGCTTGATGACGCGCAAAATGTTCAAGTGCCGCGTCTCGCTGTTCTTCCATTCTCACCAGGTTTAAGAGTCGAACCTCTACGATGTTGTCCCTGTTGTTGAATTCCTCCATAAACTGTAAAACTGGGATTTCTAAGTTAACTGGAAATACCGGGTTCTGGCCATAAACCAGGTGAAATAGGGATGTCCCCAGGGCGGCCTTGATGCGAATACGATCCGCCCAAAGGGCAAATTTCAGTTTTTGATGCCAATCCCGGGGATTTTGTTCTAGCAAATGTTTGATCACTTCGAGTAGATTTTTGTTCGTTGATTCAGCAACACCGTTTCCCTGGGGGTAATAGTTGCTGGAGAACTTCAATGTGATCTTCCGATTGTAGGTCCATTCGAGTAACTGTGCTGAAGAAAACGCCGGACCATTGTCACATACTAAAGCAAAGGGCATTCCAAACCTCGTGACGATATTTTCTTCCAAAAACTTGATAACTACGTCCGCCATGTTGCTTTTGCAAGGTATGGCTTCGGACCACCGAGTGCAATAATCAGTAGCAGTAAGGATATATCGGTGGTTGGCGGACGAATTGGGGTTGATTTCCCCGATAAAGTCAAATTCCCACTGGGAAAAGGGTCTAGCCTCGTAGACTGGTTGCAGAGGCATGGCTGGGTTACGCTCACGATGTGCTGTAGTTTGACAGGTATGACATTTCCTAACATGAGCGTAGACGTCTTTAAATATGCAGGGCCAATAATATTCGGCCCGGAGGATCTGATGGGCAGTGGCGTCAGCTGAACCATGCCTAGTTCCAAACTGTCCGTGGAATTCATCAATTATTTTCACAGCTTGGTCTCTATCGATGCACCGGAGGTACACTCCTCCGTAGTTTCGATGGTAAAGCGCGGAGTTTTTGATCATGAAATGGGCGCTTTTCATTCGCAAGGCGCGGCGTTTGTGGGGAGGTAATCCCTCCGGGCATTTGTTGTTCAACAGCAAGTACACCAGATCGGTATACCACGGATCCTGGGTAATGGACTCCACTGTATAAGTCTGACATTCTATGTGGGGAGTCTCTTCTGCCATTGCTTGACTTAGTCCCTGGCCTCAGAATATTTTCATGGGCTGCATCTCTAAATCATATTCTTGAAGGATGGCCATCCATTTCCCCCGTCTCTCGCCCAATTCACTCTGCATCAGCAGAGATTTGACAGCCTGGTCCGAGATGATAGCATGCACTTTGCTCCGGAGAATATAATGCCAGAATTTCTTCACGGCGTGAACTAGAGCAAAGGCCTGTTTTTCCAACGATGAATACCGTATTTTGGCGTTCTTAAAGGGGGAACTCATGAAAGCTATTGGTCGCTCTTCCCCTTCAACTTTTTGGGTTAGCACTGCCGCGGCAGAATGCGGCGAAGCAAACGAGTAGATGTAAAATGGGAGGGAGTAGTCCGGACTAGCCAGGACAGGAGCCTCCGTTATGGTCTGTTTAATCTGGGCGAACGTCTGCTTTGCTTCAAGACTCCACTCAATTTTGGTATCCTTTTTCATCATTTCGTTGAGTGGCTTAACTATCTCTGTGAATCCTGTGATGAATCGACGCACGAAGTTGATTTTTCCAAAGAAGGATCGCATTTCTTTCTTGCTGCCAGCATCTATAAGTTCAGCAATGCTTCGACTCTATCAGGGTCTATGGATATACCCTTCTCAGAGACAATATGCCCGAGCAATTTCCCTTCGGTGACCCCGAATATGCACTTCTTGGGGTTAAGGGATATTCTGTACCGGCGACATCTCTCGCAAATCTGAGCGAGGTGGGCGGGATGATCATGCCTGTCCCAGGAGAAAATAGTCAAATCATCCATATAGATGATTATGCATCGGTTTACAAGGCGCTCGAACGCGATGTCCATAGCCTTCTGAAATGTAGCCCCTGCATTGATCAAGCCGAAGGGCATTCTTCTATACGCAAACGTTCCCCACTTAGTGGTAAACGTTGTTTTCTCTCTATCCTCATATTTGACCATGACCTGGTTGTATCCGGAGTATCCATCCAAGAAAGACATCATTTGAGATCCATTCACTATTTGCAACACCTCGTCCAATGAGGGGAGAGGGTGATTATCTTTCTTGGAAGCCTTGTTCAAATTTCGGAAATCCACGCAAAGGCGGATCTCACCGTTCTTCTTTCGCACGGGGACCAAGTTAGCAACCCACGTAGTGTGTCAGATCGGGAAAATAATCTGAGCTGACAACAGTTTTTCCACCTCTTGGCGAATCAGAGGCTCTATCAAGGGGTTGACTGGTCTTTTCTTTTGCCGAAAGGGCTTAGCATCAGGTTTCAGGGGAATGGTATGGGTCATGATGGATGTGTCATACGTTTTTAAGTCTTCATAACCCCAAGCAATTACATCAATGTATTCTCGGAGGACTGCGAGAATCTTCTCCTTCTCCTCAGGGGAGCAGGAGGTACCTATGTGAATGATCTTTTCTTCACCGGGCTGGCCAATGTTAACCTTTTCAAATTTTCCCCCTTCGGGGAAGGAGGACACCTTCTCACGGGCCCGAGGGTCTGAGTCGAAGATTCGTTCTAAAGCAACCATCCCCTTAGGGATGGTGTTGGTGGGCAAGTCCATGATCCCATCATCTTCACCACCCTGTCCAGTGTCATCATGATCTCGTTCTTCTACTATCTGGTCTTCAAAGACACCAACATTCGCCATGAAGGCCAAGATATGTTGATCATCCTCAAAAACCTGAAAGTGGGTGACATTATCTAGAATGGAAGGGGTGGGGACCATCTCAACTAAAAATCTCCAGAGTCGCGAGCCGGCCATCGGCTCGAGTGTACTGGCAGAAATAGCTAGGGCATCCGGGACATAGTTCCGTCGCCGGGAATAAGGTTAATGCCAAAGGCATCGAAATCTTCAATAAGGCTCCAAGCCCGGTTGCAGTATGCGGCCAGCCTTTTGTCATGACATGTGTATTGACTCCGGACTTGTTTAACAACCAATTTTGAATCACCCAGAGCCCGGAGGCGGGTGATACCTTTCCTTAGCGCGAATAGGAGTCCAAGGACCAAAGCCTCGTACTCTGTGACATTGTTTGTGCAGTTAAACTGCAACCTGTAGGATACGAGGAAGGATTTACCCTGCGGGTTGATTAATTCTACCCTGGCCCCACAGCCCTGTTTGGATCGGGACCCGTCGAACTTAAGGGTCCATAAGTCGTTGTTTGTAATCTGGGGCTGGGGACGGGGAGTTTCTTGTGGATCACCACCGGGAGACGTGGGGATTTTCTACCGGACTACTGGCGTGAGAGTGGAATTTATCCCCGGAGGCGCTTCAATTTGCAATTCTTGGGTGGATGGCACCAAAGGAGTGCATCCTGAAGAAGTACTGGGTCCCGGGGAATCGGTTGTATGCTCACCTCGGAGAATATCAAGTTGCCGGATAGCGATTGATAGGCAGGGATCACACTCATGCTCTGAATGTTTTTGGTAATGCAATCGGCACCAAGTTCCAGATAGGAGTGTGGCAAGGGTCGCTGTAGGGCCCTGAGAGTTAACTTCAACTCTCACCTTTTTTTCCAAGTCCTGTGCTCTCTGTAGCACTACGGGATCCTCTCCGGGGATGAAATCAAACGTTAAAATTTCAAGAGGGCGGTATACCCCCGGAGAAACCTCAGAAAAGAGGATTTCGTTGACCCTTCCGACCTCGGTAAGGGCCTATTTCATTTGGGGTTCACTTTCAACCCGGATCTGATTGGATTCTCCTTCCCACGGAAGCCATAAGTGGGTGAAGTCGGTCGAAAAGTATCCATTTAAGGACTTAGACCAATTTCGACTTAGTAACATCCCGTAAGTCTCTGGGATGTCCACCACTTGGATGTCAATGATGTTGGCTATCCTGGGGTCCTGGATAAGGTGTATCCGGACATTCTTCAATTCCCCCACCATTTTTACAGCAGTTTTATCCAGTTGGATCACTGCGCCATTAGACGGGGTGGGGTGGAGTCCGAGCTTCTAAAAAATGGATAAGGGCATGATGTTACCCGAAGCTCCTGAGTCTACTAGGCAGTTGTGTATATTTTTGCCGTAAATGTTCAGGCCTAGCAAGAAGGGAGGATCCTCATTATTTCCCCGGAAGACAGCCGCGTTAGCATCTTCAAAGACGATGGTCTTGGGTGGGCGACTAACGACTTCCGAGTTTCCCAAAAGCTTCAGAAGAGACTTCTTCTGCTCAGAACAATTTAACAGAACCTCCATCAACGTCATGGAGGTGGTGGTTTGTTCTAACGCCTTCGTAATATCGAATCTCCCTCCCGGGAGAGGGTGATTTTCCTCGACGAGGTCTTTCGCTTGGTTAGGGCTAGGACCTTTTGGAGGGACAGGTCAGTTAGTTGCGTTGTTCCAGGGAGGAGGAGCATCTTTGGTAGGAGGTACGGGCGTGTAAACTGGTCCTTTACCCGCCTGGCTCTGGGTATTGTATGGAGCCCGTGGGTTGGTAAAGGCGTTGGCCTCAAAAGGCGGGATGGATTCGTCAAAGAATCCCTATAATTCAAACTCTTCTTCATCTTCCCCGCAGGTTCCGAAGAAGATGGTATCACAGGTGAAGGCACTGTGAGTTTGCTCTTGGACAAGGGGCTCTGGAGGAGCGGTATCGTGCGATTGCTGCCTGTCCAGCTAGGAGATCATTATAACCTTCTCCAAGTTGGCACAATTCACTTCATTGTGCGAACCTGTATCGTGCAGCCTACACCAGTTAGTCATGGGCTGGAAGTCTGCGAATGGTGTAAAATGGGATGGTCCAGCGCCGTTCTGGTTGTCGCTTGGGTTCGGAGGCGGGCCTCCGGTGTTAACGTTATTGTTCCATTGTTGATTGGGCCTAGGCCCGTTGTTAAAGTTCCTTCCTCCGGCATTGTTGTTTCGTTGGCTAGAGAAGATGTTTCCCCTATGGGAATTTGAGTTCTGGGGGGCGTAGGACCTCGCCTTCAGTTGACCCATATCCATAGTTAAGGTGGACAACATTCGCCGGAGGGACTCAACCTCGGCAGTCAACTGGGTGTTAGCGTCACAATGGGATGGTTGAGGCTGTTGTTGGCTTCCCGGGAAGGCAGCAGGATTAACCGGAGTCGAGGGCGGCAATCCCCCAGCCGCGGACGACTGGAAGAAGGGCACTCCGGACGGTTGTGTCTGAGTTTGTTGTGTCTGCTGCGGCTGATTCCAAGGGAAGACTTCCAGACCCGGCGTTATCTGGGTCTGGGAGGGGTAAACGTATCGTGCCTGTTGTTCTATCACCGGTGGCGGAGGATTCACCGCCATTGAGGGGGCACCTATTGCCAGATTGGGATTGTAACCCCCGGCATAAGCAGTTCCGCCGGGGATCATATTGAAAGGTGTGTTCTGTCCAATCCCGCCCGGGGATTTATTGAGACCACGGGATAGCTCTAGGGCTAGGTTGTAGACTTTTGCCAATGTATCCCGGTCGCCCGGGGCAGTTGTTCTCCAAAGGAAGGTGGCAACGAAAGGGTCCATCGCGTTGAGATAGGTCTGTATAGTAACGTCTGGCGATGGGACAAAAGGGCCTGTGCACCTCTTCAGGGCACGCTGGAACCTATGGTTGAATGCTGCAAGGGGTTCATTGGGTTCCTTTCTGATGGAGATGAACTGGCTATGGGACCAGGCTGGGTCCACATGCACGCGAAAGGCAGCCAAGAAGGCGTCCTCCATAACCTGCCAAGTGTTTATGTAGTTGGCAGGAAGGTTAAGGTACCAGTTCAACTCGCTTTGTCCTAAAGACAAGGGAAACATGCGGGTCACAACATCTTCATGTTGGATCCGGTGTTGATTCATGGCATCTTTGTATGCCTGTAAGTGTTCTTCTACAGTTCGTGAGCCTAAGTTCTCATATCGCGGGCAAATCTTCTCCGGGTGAGAGGGTAAATCATTGATCGCGCCCGGAAAAGTGCCCATTGGGGACCCAGTGTTTCCGAAATACGCAGCCATTGGGGGAACTATATGTTGGGTAGTCTGAGTATTGGTTCCCGGGACCGTCTGGGGATTTTGAGGATTCAAGGGTGTGGTAGACCCCCAGACTATAGTGGCTAGGAGGACTTTCGACGTCCGCTTCTTTCGAGCAGGAGGCTCAAGTTTGACAAACCTTCCGGGATTGGGAGCATACCTAAGGACTTTAAAATTTCGCTGGGGAAAAGGACCCAATCCCACTAAAGGCTTGTCTCCTAAAACTACAACTCGGGGAACCCTCGGGAGCTGTAAAATCAGAATCTTGGGAGGGGGATGAGCTCATGCCCTCCTTCTAGCGCCAGTTTCTGTTGACGGGGTTTTGCTGACCGGGTCCGCCAACAGTCATAAGTTGTCACCGGGTTCCGGAGAAATCGGCCAACTCCGCCTGTAAAGGTTGTCCGGGGAAAATAAATTCTCTGGGCCTTCAAGCACCTGGGTGTCGGGTCACGACGGTGCGGGGCTCGGTTGGGAGAGGTGACTATTTTCGAGGGGGATAGCTGGTTACTTCAACTCGTTCTCCCGGAGATTCGATTTGGTAAGGGTTTCCCGGAGCATTCTACACTTAGCAAATAAAACGAAAAAGATCCTACAGGGTTAGAAAAGCTTTATCTAACTACAGTCATGGTAAAATGTCCGGAACGTCAACAATACTTTGAAGACTACACTAAATACCGAAGAAATACACAACCATCAGTTAGCATTTTATCAGTAGCGAAATAAAGAGGTCGTTAATCTACTTTAATATTTCAGAGTAAAGGACATGCAGAACGTTAAAACATGAAATACCATTAACTCAGAAGCAAAGAAGCTAACAACATCATTGTCATGAATCCTTCCTTCTTCATTAATATTCATCCAGCAATCACTGGTGCGTGATACAATAGTGGCTCCAAGGGAGCATTCAACTAACAAGAACAGAACAAAGGAGCATTGAGCTCTGCAACTTAAACTCAGAAAATACTCTTGCTATTGCTATGGACAACAAAATCATCAATTTTGCCGACCCTTGGAAATGGGCCGATTTGCCTATTTATACAACTTTCTCTAACCCTAACCCTATTTTACTGCACTAGAATAAAATACAATATCTGGGGGCCGGTACTACCTGCGCCACCCTACAAAAGACCTGGAGACGGAATAGGTCTGCCATGTCAGAAGAAGAAGATAAGAATATACATCAAAAGAATCGGTCTCGAGAAGAGAGCCGGAGAGAAGAAAGAAGAAAATAGGTCCCCCAGGGACCGAGGCTACATGCCTCATAAATGGGAAATCCGGCGCCCTGTCTCCAATGTGCCAGGTGTACCTTTGAACGGCGCTTCGAGAAGATCACCCTGTCAGAAGCCAACTACCGAGCCAATGCCTCTTGATGTGTCCAACTACCCTCTGACGGGTCTTTATTAACCACCTATGAAAGTGACCGGTCGGCCTCGGGGACCGGGACACGGATCACTTTAAAGAATACAAAAACTTTGGATCTGGAACTCTGGGATCCGGGAACTTACGTCCCCAAAAGAATAAAGAATGCTGAATGCTCAAATTTCCCCGGTTCCCGGAGAACGCTCAATGCTGCTTACTATCGTTGAAGGCCTGAAGGAGGCGGAAAATGCCATCCTCATCAATTTTTCTTAGGCTGGCCCTTCTGTGTCGGGCCACATCAACTAGTTCCCCCAGGTCCGGAACACTATTCCTGTATTCATCTGCCGTCCTTGCGGCGTCATGGCCCTTAAGCACCATTTTGGTCAGTTTTGCCATTCGGGCCCCATCTATCCCCTCTGGGGATCGATACCGTGATGCCATTATTTCATCAAAATTCCCCAAAACTGACTCCTCTGGGGTGTAAGTATCTGTACAAAGGGGATCAACCCCGGAAGCCTTAATTACAAATGACTTATATAAATTAGAAGAGCACTTCACTTTATTTACCTTTTCTTGTAAGGACTCTACCAGTTGCTTGGTTACCTCCAATGTGAGGTCCAGTTTGGAGTGCTGAGCCCTTACGAAATCAAATGATTATTCACCCAGAATTCTGGATTCGGAAATTATGTCTTCCCCCAGGGTGAGGAGCTCTTCGAGCTCTACCTTCCATGCCCGGTAATTCTCGGCGTCATTCTCCCATTGATCAATCATTGCTTCTGCCTAGTGGACAACTTGCCAGGCCGCGTAAAAATCAGGGAGAGTGGATGCTAGGAAACGCCGGTATTTCCTATCTGCAAAGCGACCCAATCGTCTACTGCCTGGGCCTTCTTCTTCATCACTCGCAGGGAGTCTATATCGCTCTGCGGTAGCTCTTCTGAGGTGGAGGCCTGTGGAGGGATGGCGCTGATGGGTCTGGCCAGCTCAGTTAAAAAACCCAATAAGGTTGGCGTTCTTCTCCTTTTCTTCCTTGAGCCTCTAGGCCTCTTTCTCGTATCGGGCCTCCACTGCCCTTGCCGCTTCTTTTAGCAGGTCCACTTCACCCTGCTTCCCTCTTTTGCCCAAGTGTACCTCTGCGATGTTGTAATCTCCGGGGTCTGCAGTCGCTTCATCGGCATCTGGGGTAGGTGTTTCTACCACCGCAATTATTTCTCCACTCGGCCCAGTTCGAAGGGTATGAACTGTCCGGGCCTTCTTCTCTTTCGGCGGGGCCTGAGCCAAGGCCATCATTTCCGCCAGGGAGATAGGGACTGTTGGAGCTGATTGGGCTTTCCTTTTTCTGCTTTCTGCCAACCATGGAGGTGGGAGAGGTGGCCTTCCTGCCAGAATTTGTTCTTCAAATCCTCTCCCAGTGTCCGGCGACGGCTGCCCCTTTTCAACAGGTGCCTCCTCTATTTCCTTCTCTGCCGGCACTTCTTCGTCCTCCTTTTCTGCCGACACTTCTTCTTCAGCAACATCTTCAATCTCTATATCCTCGGCCTGGTCCCGGATGTCGATAGGCGAGTCTGGACCCTGGTCGGCCTCTTCGAGGATTGCCTCTTCAAGTTGCTCTTCTCTCTCATCTGTTTCTGCCCCTGGCTGGGTCTCTTCTGTTATTGGCACCTCTTTGGGCAGTATGGGAGGTATCTGGCCAAGATTCCGAGTTTGGGCCGCTGTTATTACATGCCCGAAGGTTTCCCCTGGGAGTGGCCCTTGGAACACGGCGGCTGAGGTTACGGTTGGTCCCGAAGTTCCGGGTCCGGGTTCCCCAGCGGATGCCTTTGGTTCACTTGGCAGTTGTTGGCCCACTACCGGACCTTGTGCTGCCTGAGCCCCGGAGATAATCTCCAGTCCCGGCCTTTTTTCTTCTGTTCGCTGCTCTTCTTGTCCCGCAGCTTCTTCTTCCCGGTCTTCCGAGTCTACAGCCCCTTGTTCTTGCCCCGGGACTTCTGTCCCCGCTTGTGTATCGTCCCCTTGCAGATTTCCAAACTCATCGGCTGCAAACATGTCAAACTCCTCTTCTAGAGGGGGACTGGCTGGGATGTCTGCCTGTTCTGTTTCCTTCTCCGGCTCCGGGGAACTAGAAGAAAGGATTTCCACTTCTTTTGGGAGGGAAGCCCTGGGCGCCAGTTCTGCCTTGGGCTGTTTTATGTGTTTCTTCTTCCTTCGAGTGATCAAAGGCGGCCCCGCATCTGCTATTGCTGCTGCCTCCAGAGGATCCACCCTCGTCGCCTTAGCTATTAAGGCTGCCAGCGATGGGGAGGAAGGAGGATGAATTGGTCCGGTCATCAGCGGGGGAGTGGCAAGCCTTGTGATCAATTGCTCCCTCATTTGTTGGGAGGCCGCTATAGATTGCCTAATCTACTCTTGAATGGGGACCTGCTGCGCGGGGGGAGTTGTATCTATCCCTTTTCCTTTTTCTGCGCCTTGTGCAGAGGTCCCGGCCTGTAAAGAAGTTCTGGCCCCCGGAGTCAACTTTGGTACCGGTGGTGGTGCTTTTGTTACCGGCCGGGAGGCCAGGCGAGTACTCTCGGGGCACGCCTTTTTAAAATAGGCATGACTTCGCTCGACCACCTCTCGAGTGAAGTCCTCAATTGTATAGTCTTCCTGGACACCCCAATTCATCGGCGCCAGAGGCATTTTGTCGATCCCCTTCTCCTTGTACTGGGGATCTATAGTGGGGGCGTCATCTGAAAAGCTCGCTGGGAACCTCTGGAGCTTTAGCTCCTGCATCATTCCGGCCGTCATTCTGTTGTAATGCCGGCTGCGCACATCCATATCATCCTAGCAATTTGCCCAGAAGTCTTCTATGTGTGCATGGTGGGGGTCCGCGGCCCGGGGCAGTGCCATTGCAATTCTGCCATGCGGATCAAAAATTTTCCGTGCCAGGTAAAATTCCTGCAAGTTGTAACATTGAAGCTCACTATCTGCCTCCTTTGCGGTGGCCAGATTGCAGGTGTAGTTCCCACAGGAGATTGGGAATGAAACATTTGGGACCTTCTTGTGGGCCAAGAGGGTATGCAGCTCCATCATCTGCCGACAATATTCCAGCAGCACGATCTTGTCCCCACAATGCTTGGGCAACAAGTAGGGTTTCCCAAAGAAGCCGGCGACCCTAATGTAGGTGTGCTGCTGGAACTGGATGTAGTAGTGCCCATAACTACTAACCAATTTCATCGCCTCAGTAGACAGGCGGTATCCGGCATCCCGGGTGGGTGTGAGTAAATGGTAGTAAACAAAGGAGTCGTTTACCCGGCAGTAACTGGGGAAGCTGGCTTCCCATTGAATCTGTGGGAAATGGTCCCATGGTGCCTTCTGTCCCCGGCCAAGTCCGAGAACACCATCTGTAAGCAGGCCATTGGAGTGGGGCCTCTGTTGGGCCAAAGCCCAGAAAACATAAGAAGTCATGTAGAACTTCTTCTTCGCGTTCAGCTGCAGGAACTGGGAGTCGACATGATTGGAAATAATGGTCGCCCAGTCAAAGAATTCTCCCTTAGTGGAGATGCCCATCAGGAAATAGTACATCCATTTTGCAAATTCTTGGGCGGAGGGTTGCCCAAATACCCGGGCCAATGCAATCATCCCCATCTGGATGCTCTCTTTGAATTTGGAGCGGGGGATATCTATCTTCATTCTTTTTGGATCCCTCTTCGGGAGCTTGAGCCAGTTGGTGTTCATGTACACCCGGGCGGCATCCTCCAGTAGATTGAATTGTTTCAAGGCCTCTGTCCTCGTAACCACCGAGGATCTCTCAAATTGCGGGATACCCAGGCCTGCTTGGAAAGTAACTGGGTCAAGGGACACCAGTGGAGTGGGGAACCCCATAGGTTCTGCTGGTGCTAACATGACGGCCCGGACAGAAGAGTTATAGTGGGCCGCTAGAGTAAGAACAAGCTCCGGAGACTGCACGGAGCATGGGAAGCAAGCTGCCCGAAGAATTCCAGAACCTCCGACGTTGGTCGCAATTGTGTCTCCAGCCTGTCGCTGTATATGCATTATCTTTACTAGAGCCTACATTTCTGCCCAAGGCCCGACGCTGGCGTCGGTCATCAGTTTTACCCTGGACTCAATCTTCGAACCCACAATCTCCTCACCCTGCATATACTTCATGGTGAGGGGGAGCTTTGCCAGGGCCTTCTCTATCTTAGTATCTTAGACTTTGCCGCTGCCCTGGTCTCGGTTGTGGATGGCAACTCTGGACTTCCGGGAGGAGATGATGCGGATGCTTCAGACATAGTTGTAAAGTGAAGTCCGGACCTGCGAGACAAAGCGACCGTCAGAACATATTCATCAAAATAAAACAGTAACTCCGGGGTCCGAAGATCTTACCACCGCGCCGTTTGCTTTTCCTGAAAAGTTAGTCTTTCACAAAGATATCCGAAAAGCAAAACATATCTTAAACTTAGTATTTCATCACATATCTCCGGGTCTGGGAAACTTTGTCACACTTGACGAAGACATGGGATGAATGGCAGAAAGGGGGCCCGAAGCCCGGAGAAATGACCGTTAGTAAAGAAGAATGTGGAAGCAAGTCCACGTGGACGCCACGTGCGCTAGCATTGAATAGATGGGATGGCACTGGCGGCGGAGTCGACTGTTTGAACGCGCGAAAAGGGAAAGCCACTTGGCCAGAAGTAATTGCGCGCATGGGAAATAAATGAGGCTCTGACAGCCTTGATGGAGGAGAGAGAAAACCGCATGTTTGAAACCGGCCAAGAACCGAGTTTCAAACAGGTGGTTTTCTGCCTCAAAGCAAACTTGAAGCGAAAAACCAACAGCAAGGGTGACTCGACCAGCTCGTCGAGCCACCTGGAAGGATATATAGAGAGCTGAAGGATATATACATGGAAAGGAGGGATATATACAAGGGTTACCTATAGAAATGTACATATATACATGAATATACATGCGGGCGACTCCCGCGGGAAAAACCAGACAGAGCTGAAACAAGAATATACAACTTTTTACATCATGAACAAGCTATTTACAGGCTATTCACAAATTATTTACAAACTATCTACGTCTGCACAGAAGGCGGACAACCTTCTGGTAGAGCCGAGCCACCAGCAAGCGGCAAAACAGAAGGCCAGAGAAACAACGAAACGACGAAGCAAACGAAAACAAAAATAGGCAAACCGAAAGAAAAACCAGAAGACGAAAGCAAAGCGAAGAGGAGGGAAGCCGAGAAACCAACCTGAAAACGCAGAAGGCGGAGGGAGGAAAGGTTACCAGGAGAACTCTGCAACAACTTTGAATCGTCAAGCTGTGAAGATCACCACCACGGAGCACCAGCGTACGTCTGAGAACAGTAGAAGGTGTTTAAGCTTTGATTACCACAAATTTCTCTGTAACTGTTCTACTAATCGCTTTGAAAAATCGCTCTATTTCGCTCTAATTGCTCGAAGATTTTAATCGTGGTAAGTGTGATAATGACAGGCGAGTCTATTTATACCCATGGTAAAAAGCAATCCTCCTCACTCTGGAGATTTCAGGCTAGGAAAAACATCCGGACTCTGGGCCCGGGGATTCCTTATGATGATATTTCTAAGACCTAGGAACATCATCATAAAGAATCCCGGAGTCCGGAATCGAGCTTCCAACCAAAACGTAACCTCCGGGATTCGGGATCCCGGAGGGAAAAACAAACCAAGGAAACGACACACTCCGGGGAAGAAAAACCCGGAGAAGGAAAGCAAGAAGGAAAAGAAAGACAAGGCAAAGCCGCAACAAAAAGCAAAGCAAAAAGACAAAAGGGGGGACCCAACATTTTGCACACAAAATGTAGGGACGGGGATGCAGGGCATAACACATTTCTTCCTCAAAGAAGTCTACATTGTTAAATAAGAACATATGCATCATGAGGGAATACCAACCCATTGGCTTTTGCATGTTACCATCTTGGATCCCTGACAAACCATCATGCATCTCCTGAGCAATATAAGATGCATAATCAAACACTACAGACAAGTGGGGATGCAGAATCTGAACAACCATCAACATTATATGGACAGGCATTGCCCCCTCTTCATCTATTCCCAAGACATTGCACAAAGCACTGTACATTTTTCTGGCCTTGCCGTTGAAAAGATCTACTTTGAAGGGTTCCGGGGTTCCTGGCCCTATTAAAGCCAAGTTTCCTATTTTGTTGGCATACCCCTTCACTACTTCACCTCTATAATAATCTCTTTGGTTATTGTATATTTCTTTGAAGTACTTGAGGTCAATATCATCCATATTCTGAGAGGGGTTAGTCAGCTTGAAAATCCTTCTGATTTCATCAGCTAATACAATCAATATTATATTTCCCCGGGTGTCTCTAACAACCCTAGCCACCTTATCATAAGTGTTTGCTATCAAGGTGAATAAATCAGTGTCCATGAATACACTAGGTGTTATCAGCTTTCCAACATCTAGTTCCCAAATATTACAGTCTGGGGTGGGGGCATTCCTCTGACTATAAGCCATTCTAAACAGAGTAAGGGCGTCAAAAATAGTAACATCATCTTTTGCCCACCTACCTGAATCATATAACCCTTCCCCAATTTTGAAGCGGGGATGTTGTGGTACTGCCTTTTTAGCTTGTGTGGCATCCCCTAAAGACAATGGTAACTGTTGCAATAAATCTTCCCTAACGTTCCTTTTCTAGTAATTGACCTGTCCAGATATTTCAGCTCTAGGGGCCATTCTAAGGGTTTTCTATCAATACTGGAATCAAATTCTGAAATAAAAGCTCTAAAACCCTTTCTGGACTGCAAATTCTACCTCAATTGGAATGCGTAGTGAATCAGTAATCTTACCTATTTTGCACAGTAGTCTTGTGGAGCCAGTTTTCTTCGCAATTCCGTCTTTGCTCAAATGGTTTTGGTGAATCATTGAAACTGCAGTCGACTTAATCAATTTACGGCCTCAATCAAATCAGTCTTTCAAATTGAATTCGAATGGAGTTATCACACGATCTGCAATTAATTCACCAGCTTCAATTTCGCGGCTTAACGACTCTCTGCAACTTGTTTTATCAACTTTGAATTTGAACCGTTGATTTTGGGCATCATTCTGTGCATCTAACGACTATCTTACTTTCCTAAAAACAACTGTCGACTAAGGACATGTGTCGCCACCGCTTATTCGCTTATTCATTAGATGTCGAGCATCTTGGATATAAGCGATTAAGCGAGCTGTCAGATGTGAACCAACTTAATTGAAGTTTAAAACTCTGCCAGCTTTGAATGCCTGGGCCCACCAACTGCCAGATGTCATCACTGCTTATCCGCTTATTCATTAGATGTCGAGCATCTTGGATATAAGCCAATAAGCCGACCGTCAGATCTTTCTGATTTTTAACACCTTTCATACTCGTCTGCAACTGGACCCACATACTTCCCTGGACAGGTGTCATCACCGCTTATTCGCTTACCCGTTAGATTCCATGCACTTTTCCTTTAAGCAGATAAGCGGTCCGTTCGATCTCTTCAAACTTGTGCACTATTTAACAGAGCGCCTTTACAACTGCTCGGCCCCACCAAGGACACAAGTCACCTCCGCTTATCCGCTTAACCGCTAGATGTCGAGCATCTTTGATATAAGTGAATAAGCGCGCCGTTTGATCTTTTCTGAGTTGCACGATACATAAGGTGATAACGTAAAGGGACTCACATGGTGAGACTTAGGAAATATTAAAGCGGTTAGGATGATACAATCTTTTGGCAAAAGGCAACCCATTCAATATGGACACATGACTTAATATGACTTAAGTGACTGAAAAAGTAACGCAAGAATAGAATAGGCCAAGGCACTTAGGGTTTTTTAGTCACTTTTGACCATTTTCAATTAACTTGAGGGTTTGAGCACACTTTGCAGAGGCATAAAAACAATTTGAATACCAATTTCAAAACCCTTGACACTATCAATGACAGGAGACCCTATGAAAATTACAAGGCACAATTTGGACAAGAAATAGCACCAACAGTGGCTCTCTCTGAGGATGTCTAAATGTTAGGTTATAACAAGAACCACAGATCTCTAGGGAAGCAGACCACAAAATAGACCAACCTAAAACCTAAAATAAACACACAATAGAAGGGAAACACACCTATACATATATTACAGACCACTGTGCATGGAAAATAAAAGTTAATTAAAGAAATTTTTCAAGAATTGTCCATGCACTCGCAATTCCTGTTCTTCATCATCTAGATTCTTGAGGAAGTAAGAATCTTTTCCAAAGACCCTAGATATAACAAAAGACCCAATCCATAGTGATTCAAATTTCTTGTGCTTGCCTTTCTCTTCAGCCCTAATATTCCACTGCAATACAAAATCACCAAGCATAAACTTTCTCACATCTACCCTTCTGTCAAAAAGGTATATATCATTTTTTGTTGCAATTTGATATTTTCTCTCTGGCTTTCTCTCCTTATTACATCCAATTCTACCAACTGAACCATCCTTTCTTCCATGGGTTCAGAGATTTCTATTCCTTCATCTTGGATAAATTTTTAAATTGGAACCAAATTATTGACAGACATTCTTGACTGAACACCATAAACCAATTCAAAAGGAGACTTTCCAATTGCTTTCTTGACAGTAATCCTATTAGCCCAAAGGGCAAGTTTCAATTTAGTATGCCAAGCTCTCTTATTTCCCTCCAAGGTCTTTTTCAAAATTTGTAAAATGCTTTTATTGCTAGATTCTGCTTGACCATTAGCTTGAGGGTGGTAGGGGGATGAATAGGACATAACAATTCCCATATCAGAGCAAAAGTCAGTGAATTCTTCAGGCCTAAAGCACATAGCATTTTCCATGATTAGTTTAAGGGGGACACCAAATCTATTAATTATATTATCCATCAAGAAATCAATAACAACAACACTTGTTGCCTTTTTGGTTGGGATTGCTTCTACCCATTTTGTGAAATAATCAGTTGCGAGCAAAATCCAGCCATGACCTCCACTTGACTTTTCATTAAATTCTCCTATAAAGTCCATTCCCCACATAGCAAAGGGAGCCTCTGCTACTACTGAGTTTAATAACAATGCCCCTGAATATTTCATCTTGCTTGAAAATCTCTGGCATGGCTCACATTTCTTGACAAAAGTGTGAGCATCTTGGAAAACACAAGGCCAATAATATCCGGCCCTTAAAATTTTGTGGGTTGTTGTTCTAGCAGAATAATGCCCTCCACATATTCTAGCATGCATTTCTTTCAATACCTTCTCTGACTGACCTTAGTCAAGGCATAACAACAAGATCCCATCTCTGTTTTTCCAGAACAAATCCCCTTGCAACAAGACATACTTTTGTGATTGTAATTTCAAACTCCTCCTTTGGTTATCATTCAGGTTATCTGGACACTTAGCATTTTTCAGGAAATAAACAATGTTAGTATACCAAGGTTGCATCTCAATACTTGTTAATCAGTTTTCTTTTGCACCAACACTGTTTATTTGAACCACATCCAAATTTTCTTCTGTCATCAACTTAGCCAACCCTAATCCCCTCACCAATTTAGTGATATGGATTTCTATATCAAAATCTTGAACTTTGTTTATCCATTTACATCTTTTTCCTATCACTTCATTTTGAACAAAGATGTCTTTGACAGCAACAAGAGGGAGATAGGCTTTTACTTTTGCACAGACCAAATAAGGCCTAAAAGCCTTAACTGCCTTTACCAGAGCATAATCTTGTTTTTCCATCATTTGATAATTTAATTCAGCTGATTGCAATGACTTACTAAAAAATGCAATGGGGTGCTCAAATCCTTCACTATCCTTTTGCAATAAGACTGCTGCAATAGTATGAAATAAGGTGAAAGTAAACAAAGAAAAGGGCTTAGTGTAGTCAGGGGACACAAGAACTGGTGCTTCTTGAATAACTTGCTTTATTCTCTCAAATGCTAACTGAGCTTCTTGGTCCCAATCAAACTTCACATTTTTGTTCAACAATTTGACAATAGGTTTCACTAGTTCTGCAAAGTTGACAATAAATCTCCTAACAAAGCTAATTTTCCCTAGAAATGATTGTACACTTTTCAAGTTTTTGGGAGCAAGTACCTTTTGGATCAATGTTCCTATCCCTATCAATGTTCCTTGTGAGAGACAAGAAGATTTCCAAGGAGATTTGTGAAAAATTATTCATAAAGAGCGTTCTAGGGGATATTGACATCATCCTTTACAACATTGATGCTTCCCTTATGATCCTCGAAGCCATGAACTATGGGAAATCTCAAAGGGGACACTAGTGCTCCTAGATACCCTATTTTATGGTATGAAAGTAGGGAGGCGTTCAACTTATCCGCTGTGAGAAGAGGCCATAGCTTGAATTTTATGACAACACTCTTACATGTCAAGCCTCCAAACAACCCCAAGTGGTTTGCCACATACTTAAAGGAAGAAAATATTGCCGGTTTTGTGGATGCTCTGGATGGGAAAAGATCGACTATGGCGATCTTTGTCTCTGACAGTGAGAGTGAGGAAGAAATGGAGCTGCAGGGAAGGAAGCCTTGCTGGGGGGTAGACTCTTCATCCTTGGGAGGCATGATAATGGGTAAAGGAAAAGGAATCCAACTTGTCTATAATGCCACTATATACTTTATTAAATCTTATAAGATAATTTGTTTAAGATGTAATCAGTAGGCTACTACTCATAGGATATCAAAAACCTACAACCTAAAACTATCATTGTGGTTGTCTGGGTTTAATTTGAAAAAACTATAGCAGTATGTTTTCACTATAATTTTAGTTTATATCAAGCAACAGATTATAGAAATATAGACATTATACTAATCTCCATCTTGTTAAAATCTGTACATAATATACTTCTTTAGCAGGTTAATTATAAACAATATGTGGTGTTAATATAAACTTAGGCCCTATATTGATGAATGGAAGCATAATAATCCTTAATGGCTGCATATCTCTTTATTAAAATTCAGTGGTTGCACATCTTTTTAACATGTTATAGGGGACATATTTAGCGTATCGATAATTTGTAGATTTTTACATTTTACTTTTATAGTAATATGTTGTAGTACATAACCTGAATGATATAAGATTTTATCATTCACAGATTGCGACATTACAACTTTATTCAACATTTAGCTAATATACAAAACTATACATGGAAATGGTGTAAAAACTAACAATAATATATCCACATCTCCTTATATGGACTTCAATATATGATATATATAGCTATAAATATATATAATCAATATCGTGTGTGTGTGTGTGTGTAAGCAGGAACATATTCATATATAGAGATATATATTTATGCATATTTAAGTATATCTATATATAGATATAGATATATATTTTTCATATATATTTATAGTTATATATTTTATTTGATACATCTGCCCCTATATTTATTTATTATATATATGTGTGTGTGTGTATACATATATATACATACATATATACATATATATATATATATATATATACATATATATATATATATAACTTTATTCTTAACTTTGTTCTTATATTTTCCTCGCGAACTAATAATTAGCAAAAGTATCTGTATATCAATAATTCCCATTCCAGTTGTTTCCTTGCCTTGCTAGCTCGCAAGTGTCTCATGGTCGTCTCCTTCCTATGCCAAAGAATAGTCCATAAGACAAGTAGAGAAAAAGGAAGAAAATAGATCGCCCCCCTTTAATTGCTTAAATATGCATTCACCTCCCTCTTAGGCTTGTCTATCCACCTAGCCTTGTACCC
Source organism: Thuja plicata (assembly GCA_018584345.1). NCBI lineage: Eukaryota > Viridiplantae > Streptophyta > Pinopsida > Cupressales > Cupressaceae > Thuja > Thuja plicata. The sequence continues at coordinate 4,600,435 of MU223517.1, read as the reverse complement.
AGTATTTAAGGAGTCCCTTGTGTAAGCTATTTTGTCTCTCTTATTGCAAACTGAGGTTCGACAAACATGGAAACCCCAATCAAGTTGATATGTTCAAAGGCCCAGATTGCATTCGATGGAGAGATTACGATGAAGCGCCTCAAATATATTATGTTGAATACCCAACCTCTAATCATTAGAGCAATTTACCATATCCTAAGAAGAGAATTTGTCTCAAATGAAGAGAGATACAGGGTCAATTCAGGTAACATATTGACAAAGTCATCCAAAATATAAAAAAGGACACTACTATAACAAGGCCTAGGTTTTATGATATGCCTTTGATAAATGGCAAGCCTGCCCCCTCCAGTCCCATTATGATTGTAGAATATTTTAATACTCTCCTGGGTAGAAGGCAAATTATCAAGAGAAATTTAGACTTTTATTAATAAAATTATTATGGCTTCGGTCTTTTATAGATCAATTTTTTTTTTTAACATATTTATTCTATCATAACTTTTTTCCTTTGGTACATATAAAAATAATTAATATTTTCTAATAAAATAAAAATAATAATAAAAATACAATACCTTTTGATAAATTTTTTATTGAGTTTATTACATGTAAAAGATATATCTTTATCATATACTAAACTAAAAAATTAAACAAAACTTTAAAACACTGCAAAAATCTAATATTTGTTATGTAGGACACTTGTTTATTAACAATAATATTTTTAAAGAAAAATACAGAGTCAATAGAATAGATGTAAGTATTTTTGTCTTTATATTACAAATTACAATGATTTGAATAAGCATACATTTAAATCACAAGTATCTTTTAACTGAATAACCAAGGGTTGAACTTAGCCTAAACTGCCTTGAAGAGTTTGTATCGTGATGGAATTAAAACGCTTAACAAATTTTCTATTTTTAATTCCAATTTCTTTCGAACCCTTCTTATTTCAAGTTTTGACTTGAGTGTCTTCTTTGTCATTTATTGATTCAAGACTTAGTTGGGTTTGTGGTGTTATTGAATATTTATTTCAGTCCTTATATATGGATCTTTACTCAGTTTTCCTTGTTCTGACCACATACTTTTTGATTGATTAATCTATTTCTTTCCTTCATACTGCTGACACTTCAATTTCTCTAACCGTTTTCTAGCTTTCCCAAGTTGTTCCTACGAAGCTTCATCAATGCCATCTATTTCTATGGACTCTATGCTCGACTTCAATTTCCTCTTCCATTCCTAATTTTTCATCTATGGATTCTTCTTCCTCTTCCCACAAACAAGTTGAGAATCCTCAAGCTTTCTCTGGGATCGAACCAAAGCTCAAGAGGAGGAAGGTTTGTGAATCTTCAATATTATATGATACATGTTCATCAACCACAGAGGCCCTGATGTGAAAAGCCCTATGGCTCTTCAGCTTTACAAATCTCTTGAGAATTTAAATATAAAAGCATTTATAATTATGTGGAAATAACAAACAGTTGAAGGCATACAAATACTACCTATTGAACTATTTGCTAGCAATAAAGGAAGCAGATTGGAGCTATGTTTCAAGAAACACAACGGCAAAGGCTCATTTCGTGTTTCAACGGCCGAAACGGGTTTCTCCGTTGTGAACAACCATTTCTAAGCTACTCCTATGTTTCCAGGTCATTTTTAAATTTAAAAAAAAATCACTGTATTTAGAGTTAAATTTAAAAAAGAATTCACTCTACTTAAAGTTATTTTTTCAAAAGAAATCACTACAGAGTTTTAAATATGATTTCCTCTAGTTCAGTTTTATAAGTTTTAAACACTGTAGTTAAGTTATATATAAAACTTGTGTGTCTTTTAGATATAAAAATATATATCACTTTAATTGTTGTTAGAATTTTTTTTAAAATTATGCAATTACAGTTAAATTTATTTTTCCAACCTACCAATTAATTCCTTACAACTAATGGGAGTGAGTCAAAACTATTAACTTGGAAGTTACTCTAGTCAAAACTCTTAATTTTTATAATGATTTTGCATATACACTTCACCTTTTTAACAATATTTAATTTTTTTATTTTTTCAAAAATATTAAATTATTATAAATAGATTTTCATAAAACTAATATACATTTATATTATTATTTAAAGATTTGAATTGTTTTGACATTATATATACTCCATATAAATAAAGATTTAAGTTAATCCAAAACAAATCCTTTGTCCCTTAGATGTCTTAAATACTTTTATCACTGTTACTCGGTTAATTAAGATATTCTTCTGTAACTCAGGTCTCAAAGCAATCTTTATAATATCCAAAGCAATTATACTTTAGTGATTAAGTGTAGAAACATAAAGCATAAAAAAAATAACATATACACAGGTGACACCAATATTTAACGTGGAAACCCAATATAGGAAAAACCACCAATGTAACTAGTTACTGTTTTTCACTCTTCTGAAGTGAGCCTTGTTAGGAGCCAACCCTATTAAAGGTTACAATAACACACTGTTAGGTGTGACACTATTAAAGGATTTAATCACCCTCTGAGGAGTGGCCTTGTTAGAGGTCTTCAACACTTCAACATAGAACTGCTACCTTGTGAGAGGATTTACAAAAAGACTGCCAAGTCTACTCTGTTAAGAGATTTGAGACCACTGCTAAAATTGTTAGAGAGTAACAATGAATTGACCTATATGTGTAAGAAACTTTCTTTGCTGATTCAGATCTCTGTTCTCATTATGACTGGATCCTTGTTGATCAGATGTTCTATTGCAGCTCCGAGTGATCTGTACTCAATCAAAATCCTATCAGATTTTGCCTTCACTCTTCATATCACAGAATTCCACACTTCTCCTTGCACTATCACACTTTCACTTCTACCATTCAATCCAAACTTGACCTTTCATATATATGGTGAGCCCTGTCAAGTCGGCTTGAATATAGTTCTAAATAATAAATAATTCAGTCGGCATCATATAACCAATTAATTATATAATATAAATCACTGTTAGTCGGCTGCCACTGAAAGCCCGACCATGACTAAAATGCTCGAGTGACTCGGTCAACACTGAACTTCTTCAATGCCTGACTAAACTCAGTCAACACACAAATAACTATTCTATTTCACCAACCGTGCTCGGTCTGAATGTAAACATTTATGTAACATCACTACATAAGTGTAACTACATGTGTAACATCAATGACAATACACAATTGAATAATTGTCTTCAACAATCTCCCTCTTTGGCATTGATGGCAACACAACATGTCATAATACAAAGAATTGTAGAGAAACATAAAGTTTTCATTAATTTTTTTAGCTTCATTATGATTCTCATCCAAAAACTTCCTCTGACATCAAAATCTCCCTCTTACCATATTATCTTCTGTATTATAAAAAAACTCTCCCTTTTTTATCTTATTCTTATGTATTATAGAAAACTCTCACTCTTTGACAACAGAGGCCAAAGACTCCATCTTCTTAAATACCAATAGTCAGTACTATTTGACTTTGTAATTGTAATGTACCTGAATGTACTAATTCATCTGCAATGTGCTCTGATGTGCCTGCATCAACTGATAGATCTTCACCGTCTCTTGGGTTAATGCATCACTAAACTGTATTTTAGTGAGCTTCAATTAGGGGAAGCACCCCTAGTTTTCCTCTAAGATACAAGAATGCATCCTTAGGTAAAGGTTTGGTGAATATGTCTGTAACTTGTTCTTTGGTGTTCACATATTCCAACCTTACTTCTTTATTCTGTACCAATTCCCTTAAAAAATGATACTTTATTGCTATATGCTTGGTTTTGGTGTGCATCACAGGATTCTTTGAAATGTTAATGGCACTAGTGTTGTCACAGTAGATAATAACTGATTCTTTTACTTCTTCCTTCATTCCTAACAACAATTGCTTGATCCATATGATGTTTGAATAGATCACTGCTGCAACAAGATATTCTATCGTTGCCGTAGACAAAGAGATACAATTTTGTCTGTTGCTAGTCCAAGACCTAACCTCTTTCCAAGAAAGAAAGATCCACCACTGGTTCTTTTTCTGTCATTGACACTTCCAACCCAATCAGCATCAGTGAATGCATTTAAATCAAAGTTTCCACCTTTCTTATACCATAAACCATAGTCTTCAGTACCCTTCAGATATCTCAGAATTCTTTTGGTTTCCATTAGGTGGTTGTCTCTTGGATTAGCTGAAAATCTTGCAACAATACCAACTGCCAATGCAATATCAGGTCTGGTGTGAACAACATATTGTAATTTTCTAATCATGGATCTGTAGTTGGTCTGATCTACTTCTTTTGAATCATCATCTTTGGACAATTTTTGTCCAGTACATACAGGCGTTCCAATAGGTTTGGAATCTTCCATACCAAATTTCTTAAGTATCTCCTTGATATATTTTGATTGATTAATGTAGATTCCATCCTTAATTTGATGTACTTGTAATCCAACAAAGAATTTATCTCACCAAACATAGAAATCTCAAATTCTTTACTCATAGCTACCGAGAATGCTTTGCATAGGTCATCATAACCAGTGAATAATATGTCATCAACAAACATCTCTCCTAACAATATTTTGTTTTGTTGTCCTTCTTTGATGTACATGCTACTATTATCATTGGTTCTTTGAAATCCAATACTTACTAGATATCTATGTAGTCTTTCATACCAGGCTCTGGGCGCTTGCTTTAGTCCATACAATGCTTTGTACATCCTGCGAACCATAATCTTTTTGCTAAGATCAAAAAATCCTTCAGGTTGTTCAATGTAGACTTCTTCTAGGATTCCATTCAAAAATGCAGATTTCACATCCATTTGATATAATTTTTATTATTTATGTGCAGCATATGCCAGAAGATTTCTGGGTCCTTCAAGTCTTAAAACTAGAGAAAAAGTTTCTCCATAGTGAATACCCTCTTCTTGAGCATATCCTTTACAAACTAGTGTGGCCTTCTTTCTAGAAAATTTACTGTTTTCATTCATCTTATTTCTAAAAACCCACTTGGATCCAATCACATTCTTGTCCTTTGGCCTAGGCACAAGAGTCCAAGTTTTGGTCTTCTCAATCTTCTCAATTTATTCATTCATTGCTTCTATCCATCTTTCATCATTCAATGCATCTTTAACAGTTCTAGGTTCAAATTCACTTAGTAAACATGTACCTTTGAGTTTTTTCCTTGTCATTACACCTTATGTCTGATCTTCAATTATTTTCTCAAGTGCATGATGCCTTCTAACATATTTTGAAAGTACTCGATCCTTCAGTCTAGATTCTGGACTCGATCCACTGGGTCTGTCATTTTCAAAAATTCTTTCTTGTTCCTCTGTCTGATGCTCGGGTTCCAGTGTCTGTGACTCGGTTCCCTTTGTGTGTGACTCGGTCTCTTCTATCAGTAGCTCGGATTGCACAGTTTGCAACTCGGGTTGCATAGTTTGTGCTAGTATATTTAGTGGTTGACAGTTCTCTTATCCAGTCCCCATTGCTTGAGTCATAGGTATAGTATCAGGTTCATGATACACAAATTTCATGTAGTCTTCAGGCTCTTTACTACTCTTTTCTTCACATTTTTCTACAAACTCATCAATGTTGACATGTACACTTTCTATGACTTTATGAGTAGTAAGATTCAGACATTTGTATGCTTTGCTTTTACATGAGTAACCTAGGAATATTCCTTCATCACTTTTTGCATCTAGTTTTCCATTTCTTGCTTCCTTCAAGATGTAGCATCTACTTCCAAATACATTGAAATAATGAACATTAGGTTTATAGCCATACCATAATTCAAAAGGTGTCTGGTTACTACCTTCCTTTAGTTGAACTCAGTTCAAGGTGAGCACTATAGTGTTGATGGCCTCCTTCCAGTATTTGGTAGCAACATTCTTTTCAATCATTAGGGTTCTTGCACAATCCATGATGGATCTGTTTCTTCTTTCTACTATTCCATTTTTCTGTGGTGTACCAGGGGCAGATACCTATGTTTTGATTCCTCTCTCATTACAAAATTCGTTGAAATCATTAGAAATGAAGTCTCCTCCTCTGTCAGATCTTATGCATTTTAGTTTCTTTCCTGTTTCCTTTTCTACTCTTGCAAGATACCCTTTGAATTTCTGAAAAGCTTCTGATTTCTCTCTGAGAAACATGATAGTCATCATTCTGGAATGATCATCAACAAATAGAATAAAATAATTCTCTCTAGTATAGCTTGTTGTTCCAATTGGTCCACATAGGTCAGTATGTACCAATTCCAAGACTTCATCAATATTGTAATTCTTGCTTTTGAAACTTGTCTTTCTCATCTTTCCAATTTCACATTGTTTGCATATGCTAACTCGGGTTTCTTCAAAATAGGAATACCTTTGTCTCTCTTGTTCTTGCTTATGTCTACCAGATTATAAAAATTTACATGACACAACCTTTTATGCCATAACTGGCTTTCTTCGACTTGTGCAATAAAGCATGAACCTTCAGTGAGATCAAGATAGAATAGATTACCTTTTGTTTGCCTGTCAGTTCCGACTAGGTTCCCTTTACCATCCAGGAGCTTGGCCTTACCATTCATGAATTCTAACATGAATCCAATGTTGTTCAGATGTGCTACACTGAGTAGATTTCTCCTCAATCCTTCAACCCAATAAGCAATATCACATTTGATTCCTTCTGTCAGAATAATGCAACATTTTCCTCTTACAGGGCAAGGTTCATCATTCCTAAAACTGAAACTCCCACCATCATAGTGTTCAAGATGTTCAAATTTTGTCTTATCACCAGTCATGTGATGAGAACAACCACTATCAATTATCCATGTGTCATTTTTATTGATGTGTGAGAAAAGTGTTGTCTTTTCATCTTCTTCATCTAACTCATCCTTAATAGCAATATAAAACATTTCTTCTTCATCATCACTGTCAGAATCTTTAGCAATATAAAAAGACTTCTTACCTTTATCCTTGTAGCTTTTGTAGTTCTTGAAATCTTTCTTTCCTTTGAATTTATTGAACTTTTTCTCATCTTTGTCTTCTTTGTTTGGACACTTTGCAGCAATGTGACCAACCTCATTGCATGAAAAACAAATCAATGGTATCTTTCCTCTATATTTTCCTTTTGCGGATCTTCTTGCAAGTAATGCTTCAATGATGTCAAGATCTTCATCATCAGATTCATCATCACTATCACTTTCAATCTGATTCCCTTTTGAGTATCTATCCTTCTTACCAAGTTTCAATTTAGCTTTGAATGCAGACTCAAGGTTGTTAGAGCTAGGAGAGTAATTGTCAAAGTTGTCCAGCTCAAAATTTGTAAGCCTTCCCACTACTATATCCAGAGTTATATCTTCATTGTACCTCATCTCTTGAATACTTGAAACTCTAATAGCATAGATAGGAAGTAAAGTTCTTAGTACCTTGTTGACCACTGTTGTATCTTCAATTAGTCCACCTGCAGCTCTGATGGCACTCACAATATTCTTGATTCTTTCATTGTATCTTGTAATGTCTTCTCCTTCTTTCATTTTCATCTTGTTAAATTTTCCTCTTAGACTTTCGGCTTTGGCTCTCTTTAAATTTGCATCTCCTCAATGAATGTCCTGTAATTTCTTCCAAATATCACAGGTTGTAGGGCAGTCCTTGACTTTATCAAATTCTGAGTAGCTGAGTGAAGAAGTTATATCAATCATCATTATGTTATGAAGCTTATGTTCCATCATTTGTTCCACAGTCATAGTCCCTATTGGTTCCACATATTTGCTTTCCAAAAATTGCAAACTAACATCTCTAATAGTAGATATATGTAGCTTCACCAGCTCTTGCCATGCTAGGAAGTTGTCTCTGTTTAGCTTTGAGATCTACCTTCTGTAAGACATCTCTGATCTTTAGCTTAGGTCTTGAAACCTTCTTTGAAAGCACTTGAAGCTCTGATACCAATTGTTGGAAATAAGATAAGTAACTGAGAGGGGAGGGGTGAATCAGTTACTCCAAAACAAATCCTTTGTCCCTTAGATGTCTTAAATACTTTAACACTCTTACTCAGTTAATTAAGATATTCTTATGTAACTCGAGTGTCAAATAAATCTTTATATATCCAAAGCAATTATACTTTAGTGATTAAGTGCAGAAACATTTAAAGCATAACAGAAATAACATATACACAGGTGACACCAAGATTTAACGTGGAAACCCAATATGGGAAAAACCACCAATGTAACTAGTTATTGTTTTTCACTCTTTTGAAGTGAGCCCTGTTAGGAGTCAACCCTGTTAAAGGTTACAACAACACACTGTTAGGTGTGACCCTGTTAAAGGATTTAATCACCCTGTGAGGAGTGGCCTTGTTTGAGGTCTTCAACACTTCAACATAGAAATGGTACCTTGTGAGAGGATTTACAAAAAGACTGTTAAGTCTACTCTGTTAAGATATTTGAGATCACTGCTACAATTGTTAGAGAGTAACAATGAATTGACTTGTATGTGTAAGCAACTGTCTTTGCTGATTCAGATCTTTGTTCTGATTATGACTACATTCTTGTTGATGAGATGTTCTATAACAGCTCCGAGTGATTTGTACTCAATCAGAATCCTATCTGATTTCGCCTTCACTCTTCATATCACAGAATTCCACACTTCTGCTTGCACTATCACACTTTCACACTTTCACTTCTACCATTCAATCCAAACTTGACCTTTCATATATATGGTAAGCCCTATCAAGTCAGCTTGAATATACTTCTAAATAATAAATCATAATTCAGTCAACCTCATATAACCAATTAATTATAGAATATAAATCACTGTTAGTCGGCTGCCACTGAATGCCTGACCATGACTTAAATGCCTGAGTGACTCGGTCAACACTAAACTTCTTCAATGCTCGACTGAACTTGGTCAACACAAAAATAACTCATTCTATTTCACCAACTGTTCTCGGTCTGAATGTAGACATTTTTCTAACATCACTACATAAGTGTAAATACATGTGTAACATCAATGCCAATACACTTGATTGAATAATTGTCTTCAACAATTTTCCCTTTCATTACCTCTGTTTCCCCGAAGATGTAACGGTGAAAGGGGTGACGATGCCCATGATGAAAGGTGAAGAACAAAAGATTGTGAATATACTACACCTAATTATCGATAGGCTCTACCATAAATGAAGTCAGTTTATGGTAGTGTTGGCATTCGCGCTAGTCTAGTTGAATGGGGTGTATGTGATAGTTTGTTCTCGAGTGAACATAATACACTATTGAGTGTTTATTTTGCGTTGTTTACTCCCCATTACTCTAATGAAATGGAGTTTATGCGATGGTTTCTTTTGCAGAGAATATAACATTTTTTATTGTTTACTTTTAATTAATGTACGTAGGAAATATATGCTTGGTTGGGAAGAAATTAGGGGAAACAAAAATGCGAATACTAATATTTGGGAAAAATATGATTTGAAAATAATTAGGTTTTACATCAAAATTTAAAGAATGAGTAGATTAATTTGTAGGGGTAATGCGAAATACATATTTTTATTATATTTTTTATTTAATATTATTTGATTTTGAAAATTGTTTTAGTTTATGTATATGATGATAAATGTTATAATCTTTTGTAATGTTGAGTTGTTTATATAATTCTATTTATATATTGTTATATGCTACCTTAACTCTTAAATATGGTAGTAAAATTAACTTAGGCACATCGAAGCTGTAAGTATGGTATGTGTAGGAGGTAAGAGGTTAGTTACTATAATCATATTGCTTTATTGATTACTATTAGAGGCAATCTCTTGAAGTGATTTAGAAGGTTTTCTCCTAAAAATGACATATTATTCTCAAATTTTTTCAACAATTTTTTTTAGTTATTCATATTATTTCATAGGAAGCGGTATTAGAGAATTCTATTGGCAATCAAAGTCTCTCTCTCTCTCTCTCTCTCTCTATTTGAGAGAATTCAAATAAGGATTTAGGTTATTTTAGAATTAGAATTCTCACATATTCACCTTTATGACTACAAATCAATAAATTTTAATTGAATTTCAAAGGATTTTCTCAAACGAACATTTGTAATAATTAGAACAGCAAAATTTTCTTTATGACTTTATCCGCAGTCTCAAAGAAGTTAATCTACCTTTTCTTTCCTTTCTCTGTTCAACCTCAACTCACAGTTGCACGTCAAATACCTCTTTCCAGCTGGTGGCCGCGTTATGAAAAGTGAGTCTTCCTCCCAACAGCTCGACTTTATTACAGAGCCCACATGACAAGTTTTTCAACTAATGGAAGTGGAATTTGGACGCCTCTATTGATGATGAAAATGAAGTGACCCACTCAGAGTAAATGATCAAGTGGTCAACCCCATGAGCGTTAGAAATCCGTGCAAAATATAGACTCTTTACAGTTATATTTTAATGTATAGATGAAGAAAAATCAAATCTCAATTTGATGATGTGAAGAGTCTTGACCTCATTCAGTAAATATCCTCCCACAACATCCGCAAGGTAGGCAAAAATCAAAACCTATGACAGGCAAAGCCTTCGCTACCTTCTCTCAACACTGTTCAACGAAAACGATCTTTTGATTGTTAAAAAGTTTACTGAATGCTTCTCAATCCCACTTATATTTATTTGAAATTTGGTACTATCCAGCTTTAAGAGGTAACACTTTACAAAATACTTAGAGCGTATTCGTGGTCATGCCAGGGGATAGAAACCCCACTTGTATTGCTCCCGCTTCTTCTTTGACAGGGGAAGAGCATATTGTACATATAATTTCATAGTTCATCATTGGACTGAGACATTCTTGTTTTGGACAATCTAATACTTGCTTTTAATTCAGTCCAATTTAATTGATTTGAATGGGCGATGGTACCTACACCTAAAACCCTTTTTTAACAAAGCTTTTTTTTTTAAAGCCTTTTGGAAGTCTCTTCGCATCCTCTTTTTATTTCCACAATTATCCTATCTTGCACTAGTAAGCAATTTTCTCACATGGAATGATGAGTCCCTATGATGGTAAAAACCGTACTCTTCCTTAGCCTTATCAAGTCATGCCTGGAACACAGTTTGATTCGAATACTGCGGGGATTATAAAACCTAGGCTGTTCACTGCCAACATATACTGCAGAATGCCTAGAACACAGTTTAATTCAAATACTATGTGGGGATTATCAACCTAGACCATTCACTAACAAGATGTACTGCACAATGTGCCTCTGGGACATCAGGAGGAAGTCAACCACAAGCTCTGCCCATCAACTCATTTGTAAAGCTGAAAGAACCCGCGAACTTTGAAGAAAGAGCATACGCAATCGCCTTACGGGCAATGACAAACCTACAGATTGATTTGTTTACGTGCTTCATAAGCAAGACTTGGGAATTTTGACTTATCCTAGATATAGTAGAATAGTAATAAGAAGAAAAAGGAATTAGCATGCAAAATAGTTTTACCAACCTAGATGACAATGAGAGGATTCGAGGAGAAAGAATATTTTGAGGCTAAGATGAAGGATACATGTATACTAATAGTAATCAAATCAAAGAACTAGAATATTGTGAGCGAATATTAAAATTAGCAAATGTGTTGTTAAGTGTACAAAGATGGTGAACAAAAAAGGTATATGTACTTTATGGAGAGGGGTTGTCTATGTACTTTTTATTTGGATTAGGTGTGTTGTAACACTTTACAAAATACTTAGAATGTAAATGTTAAGATGTATTTGTGACTTAGCTAAGGAATCTAGGGATGCATTCATCATATGAGTTAGATATTTTTGTGGTCACTTTGTATGTTGTATTTAACAATGGAATAAAGATTCAATGTGAGTTGTACATTTAAAACATTTGATATTGGAGAAAATTAGTAGAGAAAGGTAAAATAGGGACATTGTTTTATAAGTTAGTGACGTACATAGTTTATGCACTTTTATATTGCATCATTTATATTTATTATTGTTATTATATCATTTTGATCTTCTATAACTCTTTTGATTAAATTTTAGCATCTTGTCCTTAACCTAGTTACCTCCATATATACTCCTATACATGGTACCAATTCAAAGCTAACTTTGTTCAAAGTCCCCTTTCATAAATCATTTTTAACATGAAACATTAACAAAAGGTCCACATTTGGAGATACCCACTATTATTTTGAATTGTTTTTCATTTAGAAGTTAGAATGATAACAATTTTCAATAAAATACTCTTATTTTAAGATGTTTTACAAATTTCAGATGCATCGTGCTCAGACCATCAATTTTTTGCCCTATCTCATGTATAGAACACACTATTGTAAGATCACATAGCCTTGGGCTGATAATGATTATCTAGATATTGATGTATGTATATGCATACAAATTGGACATATAGATAATTTGTGTGGACATATGTTCACATATGACATGACAATAAACATAGAAAAATATATGAATGCGACTAAATAAATCGAGTTGACTAAATAGAAAATGACGTAAAGATACTAGTTTCGCCATTAAACTTATAAAATTAATTGTATTCAATCTATGAACTCTCTTTTAAACCAACATATTATTTTTATATTATTTCCTATATCTTAACATTCACACTTTCATTTCATTTTTTTAATCAAATATACTTATATTTCTTATTTACCTTAATGGAGAATAAAAAATCATTAATATCCTCCCTCCAAAAGAAGCCATCACGTAGGATCCATTACATTGACGAATATGAATGCCAAGGCTACAATAAAATGTAATTTATTTCTGGTACAGCTTATTAAAAATTATTCCTAGCACATTCAAAATTTTATGTTCTTCACCTTTCATCACGGGCATGGTCACCCTTTTCACCATTACATCTTGTGAGCAACAAAGATAATCAAAGGGAAAACAATATCCATCGTTTGCAATGTAATCTTTTATTTCACCTATCTTGGTAGTTACCGAGGTAATTAACCATTCGCCTCGGCGCACCTCAAACTTCAGCCAGGGATTAATATCACTTTCCTGGATGAATTCATTAAGCATCTCTGCTGCCACGGAAGTATTAACCACAACCATGGCGCATATGATGATTCCACTCACCATATGTCTACTCAGATGGCCGCAGTTATTATCGGTACCAATTTCAATGACAGAATTGGCATTAACAAATTCGGAGAAGATATTTGCCTTGAGATTCGACTCCGCTCCACCTGCTGCTCTATCAATTACTTTGATAAAGTTTGATGGCAGCTTCTACACGAAACAAACTCTGTTAGCGTTCGTTGTCGTACTTCTGTGAATTGACGATGCAATGAATTTAACATCAAAATCATTGTTGTCAGGTGATGGATGGCCATGGGATGTAGGATAGACATAGACATACAGTTTAGTTTTCTATTTAGCCATTGCCAAGATTACGCAGACGTACTAAGTCTACAGCCTTTTTTTGTTTTTTTTAACAAAAGTGGACATGCCACTGACTATGTGGAGAGAGAGAGACCTTTGTGGAAGCTTTTATTATTAATGCTTTCAATGAAATAATTAAAATATGATAGTTTAGATGCATGCAAGTTGATTTGTACGATTTTTCTTGGGAAGATAATTGCTTGCCTATTTATATTAGTCATTTTGTAGTAATTGTGTCTACATGAAAAT
>MU223517.1:4570506-4586648 GCA_018584345.1 Thuja plicata | reverse complement strand
TATAAAGGCTTAGTGCATGCAAACCAACCCAAAGGACGTAAAGAAACAAATAAAACATTCTCGGTTGTAAAAAACCATAGTTTAAGACCATATCAAATCTAGCTTGACTTAGAAATTTGTTATTTCTTAAAATAAATGAGTGTATTGATGCAATTTTCTAGATAACATAATGTTTCAATTAACAATTTTGAAGTTATCAATCAACTTAATAGTTTCAAAGTTCATAAATAACATAATTATTAATAAGAAACTATAAATAATTACTAGTTATTAATATTTTGCCTTTGAATTAGTAAATGAATTAGATAGATTTTAAAGTCGTTACATAATTCAAAAGACCAATCACAATTCAATGTATCATTTAACTAAAAACAATAAATATTTATCTTTATTATTCACTATTTTTATTCGAAAAATAAAAATCTAAAAAAAAACAATTCAAATTTAAATTCAACCTGAAAAACTTAAAAATAAAAAATATATCATTGTAATGAGAATCTGATGAGTATTCCAAATCAAACGAGATTGACGATTTTTTAAACTAATTTGGTCCCTCTAATCTTAAAATACAAGATAAATTTAAATTTAAGGCCGAAACTCTCACGAGAGAGAACAGTTACTTTGAGGAAGCCATTAAATTAAATTCTAACATATAGCGTATTTTCCACTATTCCTACCCTTAATAAATTTGAAAGCTTGATGTAATGTGAATGTGAATCTGAATTCCATTTCAAACGAGCTTGAAGAATGTTTAACCTAATTTGGTCTCTCTGATCTTAAAATACAAGAAAAATTCAACGGCAGAAACTGTGGCGAAAGAGAACCGTCACTTGGAGGAGGCAATTAAATTAAATTTTAATGTATTGCGTCGCAGACACTACCAGTCAATTTTAAACTCGTAGCATGCAAAATAAAATAATAGCGGAGTAAACACATTATGGAAAATATTTGATTTGCGTGATTTAAGCTATCGTACTAAAATAGATTGAGCGGGTTTCGGGTGCATTTCATCCACAAAGTGGCCGACATAGTTTCTGCACAGTTGGCATCGTTGTTAAAAATGAAGAAATTACATCCGGATAGTGCCAGTTTGTACTGCGCTGCCAGACTGACACTCTGGTACTGACTGACGCTGTTGAAATGACAAGATGGTATGGTATGGGTGTATGCATGTTACATGGATGCCCTGCAAACGTTTTAGTTTGCTATTTAGACGTTGCCTGGGTGTATGCATGTTACATGGATGCCCTGCAAACGTTTTAGTTTGCTATTTAGACGTTGCCCAGAGTTATGTAGACGTTGCCCAGAGTTATGGGCTTGCATCATAATGACACAAACCCCAACTTTAACCCTATAATGATATAATATAAGAAATTTGTTTTCTGGGTCATAACCTGCAGCGACGGTATTTTGTTTAAACTATAAGAGGCAAAATTTAGTGTCTGGTTTGACTCACGAATTTGTCAAATACAGACTTTGGATGAGATCATTCAGTGTAAGATATTTGAAATTGTTGAAGAGGTAATTTCTAGGTTTATTCAGTGTGAGTTGAAGTGAGAAGTGAGACTCTTTAATTGAGACATAATTTCTTGACAAGGTAAGTGGTCCCCGAGTTCCATTTATGACTCTCCACATTCAGCTCACGGAAGTTAATGGTAATAAATAAACAAGAGTATCTTGTTTGGCAAAATTTTGCAAGCTTTTTTTTTATTTGACGTTATGTGATATCTATATGTTATTATAAGAATGTTATATTTTTATAAATATCTTTATTTTAATAGAAAATATTAGCTGTTTTTATCTACATTATTAAAAATTATAAAGAATATATGTATAAGTTTGTTATTAATAATATTTTAGACATTAATAATAGATATAATATTAAAAATAGTATTTATTAAAGTTAATGATCTAAAGTGATTTTTAATTTCTTTTTGTTTTCAAAAAGTTTTGCTAAACAATGGTTGTACCGAGTATCAAGAGTGAAGAGAAGAAAGAATGCAAAAAAAATGAGAGTTGATTTCTACAACTCAACACACACCCATCTAGAGAAAAAAACAAAACCCTAATCTGGACTGAACACTAGATACCAGACCTCGTGCTCATTTCCCAATCATCATCATTATTGCCATTTGATTTCACCTCTGCATCTTTGAATGCACTAGAAACCCTAAGTCCCCTTCCTCTCCTAGCTCTCTCACCCATATCCTAAGTCTTGATATGTCATCAAGGTTGTGTATTATTGTATTGTTTAGATGTTGGTGTAGGTGGACTGCTAGAATTTTTTTTATTTTAGTGTTGTAAAGGGTGGATGTATTCATTTAAGGACTAAACTAAAACTTTCTTTTAGGACATACGGTAAAACAACCAAGTTCAATGACGAAAACTCCTTTGGTTCTATATGATCATTTCATTTATAGATTGTGAATTCCATCAAGTTTCATGATTTATAGTTGTTGTGTATTAAAAATATACAGTTATAGCATTTTTATTTTTATTGTTATTATTATAACATATTTTGGTGTAATCTTCGGATTAATACAAATAATATAATCTTAGGATATTAGTAGTAGAGACTACTAGAGAAAACGATGTTGTTGAAGTCAGTGCCTTTGATAGGGTGGTATAAGGTGTTGTGTTCTGAGTTCCCCCCCTCATTCTTTCCAACCACCTTTGTGCCCTTTTTAGGACTCGATAAGTTCTAATATTCAGGTCATCCAATTGAAAAACATCCCAATTTATAGACTTTAGTGGAGTACCTTGCACTCTATCATAATAATAGGGGTCTACAACATTTGACTCATCATCTGTGATACCCTGCACTTCAAAGGGGAGATGAAAAGCCCTAATTTGACTCAATCTTAACCTTGACCATGACCTTTTTCTTACTTCCAGGTCATCACTAAAATCTACCCAAAAGTCTTCCAGAGAAGGAACATGATGATAAGATAGACCTAGCTATGGATTGTCTCTAATGAAATTGCTAGGGTCGAAATGTTTGCGTTAGAAGATGAGGTGCAAGTATATGTGCCTAGAGAAATACGGAAAGGAATGCCTGCTTTATTGTGGAGGATCTGATTCAGCTTCAGAAGACTGTCATCAACGAATGCTGGAATTTTCAAAAAAGGAAAGGTATTGAGTTAGCAGGATTGAAATATTTGCGTCTTTCAGGCAGAAAAGGAGGGGTGTCCAAGCTCTCAATTTCTGGAGAGTATAACCCCAACCTTGAATCTCTCCAACTTGAGTCAATAGAAAATCTAATTGAATTGAACTTGACATATCTAGCAGCGCTGAAGTCACTTACATTTAGATCTTGTAGAAGATTGGTAACAGTATGTGGGAGTTTTAACAGGGCTACAAAACTTGCAACTCTGAAAATTGAAGACTGCCCCAGACTTAGACTGTTGCCAAGTCTTTCAGGTCCGAGATGCCTGGAAAGCATTATCATTGATGGGTCTTTCAATCTGTGGGATACAGATGGCATAGACAAGTTAGAAGGATTGAAATGTTTCCACGTATCAGGGGGAGGAGGAGGTGTATCCAAGATCTCAATTTATGGAGACCATTAGCCCAGGCTTGAATATCTCCACCTTGAATCTATGGAAAATCTAATTGAATTGGATTTGAAGTTTTTTGAACCGGATAATGGCGCTTAAATCCCTTACAATAAGGTCTTGTACAAAACTCAAAATAATAGAAGCGAGCTTTAATACGGCCTCAAAGCTTGCAATATTGGACATAAGGGACTGCCCTGAGCTCCTGAAACTTCTGATAGCCCTCAAAAACTGGGGCCTCTCCTTCCTCCCGAGACCCAAGTGGAACCTGGAGAACGGATGGCCACCATTTTAAATGCTGGCAAAGAATTAGTGTATCGTACGCAGCAGGATATCCACTGGTGGATCCCCAAATCTCCGTCAGATGCATTAAATAATGGGTTCATAATAACAGTGAGCAGGGGTCAAGAATGGGAATGCCTGGTTATTCTCAAATCAAATATTGCATGGATGTATAAGAGAAAATTGTAGTACAGGGGGTAGTTTTATTGCTTTTACATGTGGCTCTTCAGATCGATTCCTTGTAGGGGAGGTGAACATTACTGTATCCTTAATTTGACGGACACTCTCAATGTATTCCTGTGGATTTTAGTTTATATTAGAGAGGTCTCATTGGTTCCAAATAGTCTGTAAGTGATAGAAAGATGTATGTGTATTGTGATTGAATTTAAAATCTTGTTCATGCATAATAAAAAGGGCATGTTATTGTTATCATTGCATGCATAGATTAAAATAAAATGCATTCTTCTCTACTCTTTATTTTTTATACATTCTCCTCTTCTCTTTATTGTTTTTTTCCCTTCTTTTTAAAGTATATATTATAGGAGTACTGCAGATTTCTTAATATTGATGCACATTTCAAGTGTGTAATATGGAATAAAATATACTCATTGTTGACAAGCATGAAAAGAAAATTAAATTCAAATAAGAAATTTCAAAATTGTATTCCATGTCTTATTGTCACTTTAGAATGAGGCTAAGAGACTAGTGTATTCATTCGAGATGGAAACTGAAACAAGTCTTTGCCCAAAACCTCTTCTTGCAAAAAAAAGTGCGGTTTCGCTTAAGATGATTTTGGTTTGGAGAAATGATAATTTTGGTACTCAATATGATGTCATAAAAATGTGCTTTTTATAAAGCTTTTAGGGATGAATATTTAAGCAATAAAATTGATTAAAGAGATCAAGGATGGAGATTGTTTCAGAGGTTTAGAGTCACAAGAGACTTTGAAATGGCACCTTGAAAGAGCTGAATAATCTAAAGCATTCTCTTGGAGAAATAGGAATTGTAAGGATAAAACTAACCTTTTTGCAAGACAGATTTAAAAAAACAAAAAATACACTGAGGTTTACGATGTTTTTGATTGAAGGGTTTGTCAAGATTGGATAGGACGACTTTATTGAGAACTGAGAAGCATGGGTCACGTGAATACATGCGACATGCATATTTGACTTGAGTTGACACTAATAATGATTATGGAAGTAGATGAGGAAAAGTCATAATTAAATAAATGGTTTGCACATATTTCTTTAATTTTTTTTAATATTGGGATATGAAGGTGAACTTGAATTAAATAAATATTAATTAATTTGATTAAAGTTGGATTAAAATGGAAAAAATAAAATGATAGATTAGTTAAATAAATAATTAAAATCTATCCGAGGAAGATGTTTGTGATGCTTAAGTAAATGATTAGGTTTATTTAATAACACACAAAGGGGATTTAAGTGGGATGAATTAGGTGTGGTTATGATGTAGATATTTTAGGTGTCTTGGAACTAATTAAATATAATTGATTTATTTAATTAATATCAGATACAAATTTATGCAATATAAATCAATTATAGATAGGATATGGATAATTATAGATGTCTACAATTCTCCTCTCTTTGAGATGCTACAAAAGAAATAATTTTTTATTTTTTTTTAAAGACAAAGTATAGCGCTTTCTAAAAATAATAAGACTAGTGGCAAGATGTCTCATTCATTACAAGGAGGGGAGAGATGAAGAAGGAGGGTAAGATGCTTCTTGAAATGGTATACAAAGGTTTGAAGAATGTGCAAATTCATTTGAAATGGATGGAAGATTAGATAGTCAAGGAAAAGGATCAGAGCATGAATATATTGGGATTGAAAGATTGGTTTGGAGATGTAGGGAGAGACATGTTAATTATCTCATGGGGGAAGATCCTTATGCAAGGGACTAAGAAATCTTTTATTTAAATTTGCACTTGATGCTATTCACTAAGGTATATGGACCAGTGTAAGAATATTCCAAGTACATATAAATGAGTTACTTATGAAAAAAAGTCACAACATAGCTTATATGTCATATGATACTATGATATAGAAAATTGGGATCTCGTTTTGGTGGCTTGATATAAGGACAATCATATACATAAGAAAAATGATAATACACAAAAGAAAGTAGGTAGACATAATAAAACAATATTTTCCCCTGCTCAAGCTAAAATCTAATTCATTAATAATAATGAGGTTAGTATTTTGATGATAAAAAATAGTGTGGTGAATTTGGAATGATATATCTTAATGACTTTCTTATTTGATTAGTCATCAAGTTTTATATGAAAGATAGGAACAAAAAGGATGGATGCTTTTGAATGATGCAAAAGACTACTTAGAAAAATTTGTTGAAAGAAAAATTGTGTGCTTTAGGAAGTACTAAAGGGGGATGAGATGAATTGGGGAGTTTAAAGGTAGGCGGATATTCATTTTCTTGGAACCAATGAAAAGATTAAATAAATCAAGAGATGAGGATGAAATGACTCTAGAGATGAGGATAAATTGGATTAAAGTATTCCTTAGATAGCATACGGAGTGATGGGGGGGTATTTAAGATGCCTTGAGGTTCCAAGCATATGAATATTATCACATGGATCAATTTATTATGGTGTATATGTAGATAAGATGATACAAATTGATAATTTTTAGAATGTTTAAGGACTATAATATAGAAGACTATGTCAAAAAGGAATAACATTCTTGACTCTTGATATGAAACTATGTGGCAATGAATTGGATGAAAAGTGATAGGATTATAAGGTAGGAAAAAAAATTCTTCTGGGGTGAGCTACTCCCTGCACTCTCTAATGAAACAAGTTGCAAACTAAAGATCTATGAATGTTGAATCTATATCTCTTCTTGTGTATCCATCACCTATTCTCACACACCAAAAAAAAGAACAAAAATATTGGGTAAAAAGGGGTGACACATAAACAAAACATAATTTATGTTGGAATCTTCATTGGATTTTATGTGATGCATGAATATTATCAAATTTTATTTTAATCTTTTCTATGACCTATTATAGACCACATGATAGAAAGGAGACTAACACTTTGAGGGTTAAATAGGGATGGATAAATATGGTTAATCTCCCAACTTGAAACCGTTAGAAATAAAAGTAATAGGTTGGAGGTAATTGCTCAAGATGAGGCCAAAGCTAATGATTCATCCAACACCAAAATTGACAGACAAGTGTTTGGGAATTTGTGGATGAGTTAGCACAAAAATTGGACAACTAGGATATTATGGAGGATCACATTCATGTGCTAAAAACACTCATCTCCTTAGATTAGGAGAAACAAGAAATGATAAGGTTGTTAGGGAATGTTTGATGCAGGAGCATCCTGGGTGTAAGGGCAATCTTGCATCACCCAAAAATATTTCTGTTTGCTTTTCAATAAGGGCTATCTTGTGTAGAGCTACTATTTCTGGAAACTTTCTATTTTTAGTAAGTTAGTCATAAGATCTCAGAAAGTTCTGATTTCACATGTGGAGGTTCATCTCAGTCTTATCAGCCTGCCAGTAAAGTTTCATGGCTAGATCAGGTCTAGTTTTGAAAATATTAAAGATTTTCGGTATTGGCAGCAGGGTACAGAAACTTTGAACTCAGTTTTGAAAGCTTTAGAGGCCCCGAATGAGGTAAAAAATTTGGGTGACGGGCGCTTGCGCAGGTAAATTTTGTAGAGCGCTTCGTGGCCTTTCCGGATTGGGTTCATAATAGTCAATCGGGTCAACTGGCGATGACTTATGGTCTTCGGAAGTTGGGTCACCTGAAATGGCGGAAAATAATTTTTCTTCAAAATTTTTGTTCGGGTTTCAAAAGTTATTTTGAGCCGACTATGATGTAATAAATTGTAAAATAAAATAATTCTAAGTTTGGTCAGCCCTATGGGCTAAATTTTTGGAACCTTCTCGAGCGGTGGAAATTGCCTATATATATAAGGCCTGTAGTGTTGTCTAGGGCAGTTCTGGGTAGATCTGGGTAATAATTTGAGGCTTTGTCCTACATAATATTGTAAGGGGAATGCCCATGTGGCTTTGCATATTGTAATTCTGAAAGTTTGTAATTCCACATTTGTGGAGATAATAAGAAGCCCATTTTATGTTCTTGCAAATTTTTGTTGCTTCTCTGTTTCTATTATGTGTTTGTGTTATTAAGGGGAGCACCCTTCATCAGGTGGTATCAAAGCTGGAGTTCCTGAGTGTGTAAAAAGATCGCCGACTATGAGGAAGTTTGCACCAGGACCGTGGGTTAGGGTTTTTGTGTAAATAGACCATTGATTGTGAGGCAGTTTGCACTAGGACCGTGGTTAGGGTTTCAGCGTGCATCACGAAAATGCCTCCACAAAGGGAACGTGGTAGAAGAATTGGTGTTGTGACACCCGAGGTTAGAGAGCTCCAGAGACAAGTGTGAGCATTGCAAGAAGATATTTGTAGAGGAATGAATCTTAATGTTAGAAACAAAAGTGAGGATGAAGCCGAAGAAGGAAATGATGATCAAGAAGAAGTTAAAGTTTTGAATCTAGAAGAAGAAAGGCTTTTCCGAGCCATTTCAAAGATTGGGAAAAGACCTAAGATTGAGGTTCCTACATTTTCAGGGAATCTTAACCCAGAGGAGTTGATTGACTGGATCAACCAATGTGAAGAATATTTTGAGTACGAAGATATTGAGGATCTGTTATGCCCTGCATCCCCGTCCCTATATTTTGTGTGCAAAATGTTGGGTCCCCCTTTTTTATTTTTCTTTTTCTTTTGCTTGCGGCTTTGCCTTGCCTTTCTTTCCTTTTGTTTTCTTTCTTTGGGGCTTTCCTCCCCGGTGGTTTGTTTTTTTTGTTGTTTGGTTTCTGCCTCCGGGACTCTGGTCCCGGAGGTTGTCTTTCAGTGGGAACCAGATTCCAGACTCTGGGATTCTTCGCCATGATGTCCTCAAAGATATCATCCTGAAGAATCCCCGGGCCCAGAGTTCAGAGGTTTTGCTTATCTGGAGATCACCGAAAAGGGGGGAGATTATCTTTTTACCGCGGGTATAAATAGGAGTTATCTGTCACTTTCACATTTACTGTGATTAACACCTTCGAGCACTTAGAGCGAATTAAAGAGAGATTTCAAAGTGATTAACAGAGCATTTGTAGAGAGTTTATGGTAATCAGTGCTTAACATTTTCAGTCATTCTCAGGCAAGTGTAAGTGCTTCATGGTGGTACTTCTGACCGATTGACGACTCAAGCAGTTACAATGCTCCCTCGGTAACCCTTCCCTTTCCTCTGCTTTCTGCATTCTCAGGTTGGTGTTTCCGCTTTCCCTCCTCTCTGTTTTGCTTCTTCTCTTTGGCTTTTCTTTGGTTTTTTCTGGTTTTGGCTTGTCTCGCTTTGTTTCATTTCCCATTTTGTCTGGTCTTTTGTCTTCTGGTTTTGCCGCCCGTCGGTGGGTTGACTCTGCCAGAAGGTTGTCCACGCTCTGTGCAGAAGTTGTCTTTCTGTAAATAGCGTAAATAGTGTAAAGAGTGTAAATAGATGTATATATTTGCGTCTGCCTTGTCTTGTTTTCCTGCGGGTGTCATCCCGTGTTGTATATTTATGTGTATATGTATATAGCTATGTATAACCCTTGTATATCTCCCTGTTTCTATATATATATCCCTTCAGCTCTATGTATATCCTTCCAGGTGACTTGACTAGCTGGTCGAGTCGCCTTTGCTTCTAGTTTTTGCCTTCGAACTCGCTTCAAGGCAGAAAACCACCTGTTTGAAACTCGGCTTGCGGTCGGTTTCAAATAGGTGGTTTTCTCTCTCCTCCTTGAGGTTTGTCAGAACCGCATTTATTTCCCATGCGCGCAATTAATTCCAGCCAAGTGGCTTTCCCTTTTCGCGCATTCGGACAGTTAGCTCTGACGTCATCGCCATCACATCCATTAAATACCTACGCACGTGGTGCCCACGTGGGCTTGCCAACTTGCCTTTTCACACATCCTTGCTAACGGTCATTTCTCCAAACTCTGGGTCTTTTACCACCATCCATCCTGTGTCCTTACCAAGTGTGATAAAATCCTTGGACCTGGATGTGTAATGAAGATTTTCAAAGTTTACGATGTGTTTTGCTTTTGGTTACCTTTGCATGATACTAACTTTTTAGGAAGGCAAAACACCATGGTGGTAAGTTCTCCGGACCCCAGAATAATTATATTGATAAACGTGTTCTGACGGTCATCTTGTCTTGCAGGTTCCCAGACTTCATCTTCCAAACATGTTTGAAGCATCAGCGTCATCCCCGCCTGGAAGTCCAGAACTACCAACCGCCACAGAGACCAGGGCAGCAACAAAGTCAAATATTGAAAAAGCCCTGGAAAAGATGCCTCTCACTATGAAATTTGTACAAGATAATGCCATCGTGGGCTCAAATATTGAGTCCAAGGTGAAATTGATGACCGACACCAATGTCGGGACATGGGCAGAAATGCAGGCATTAGTAAAGATAATGCACATCCAACGACAGGCTGGAGATCAATTGGCGATCAACTTCAATAACTCCAGAATCCTTCGGACAGCCTGCTTCCCGTGCTCTGTGCAATCTCTGGAGCTTATCCTAACATTGGCGAACCACTACAACTCTTCTTTCTGGGCCGTCATGCTTGCACCCGTGGAGCCCACAAGATATCCCACTCCACTGGTGTCTTTTGACCCAGTCACATTCCAGACAATCCTGGGGATCCCACAGTTTGACAAGGCCTCAGTGGTCACAAGGACTAATGCCCTGACCCAGTTCACAAAGCTGGAGGATGTTTCCCAGGTGTATATGAATACCCACTGGCTTAAGGCCCCAAAGAGGATGAAGATAGAGATCCCCCACTCTGAATTCAAAGAGAGCATCCAGATGGGGATGATAGCATTGGCCCGGGTCTTCGAGAAACCCTCGGCCCAAGAATTTGCCAAATGGATGTACTATTTCCTCCTTGGCATCGGCACCAAGGGAGGATTCTTCGACTGGGCCACCATAATTTCCAACCATGTCGACTCTCAATTCTGGCAACTGAACCAAAAGAAGAAGTTCTACATGTCTTCTTATGTTTTTTGGGCCCTAGTGCAGCAGAGGCCCCATTCCCACGGCCTGCTCACTGATAGAGTACTCGGGATTGGCCCAGGACAAAAGGCACCGTGGGACCATTTCCCACAGATTCAATGGGAGGCCAGCTTCCCCAGTTTTTGTCGGGTAAACGACGCATTCATTTACTACCATCTACTCACACCCACCTGAGATGCCGGATACCGCCTGTCAACTGAGGTGATTAAGTTAGTCAGCAGCTACGAGCATTATTATATTTAGTTCCAACAGCACTCATACATTAGGGTCGTCGGCTTCTCCGTGAAGCCCTACTTGTTGCCCAGGCATTGCGGGGACAAGATCGTGCTGCTGGAATATTGCCGACAAATAATAGAGTTGCATTCCTTCTTGGCCCTCAAAAAGGTCCCCAACATCTCATTCCCAATCTCCTATGGGAACTACATGTGTAGTCTGGCCGCCGCAAAGGAGGTAGACAATGAGCTAAAAAGTTACAACCTACAAGAATTCTATCTGGCGCAGAAAATTTTTGATCCGCATGGCTGAATTACAAAGACACTACCTCGAGCTTTAGAGCCCCATCGAATACACATGGAGGAATTCTGGGCAGATTGCCAAGATGACATGGAGGTGCGGAGCAGGCATTATGTCAGAATGACAGCCAGAATGATGCAGAAGCTGAGGCTCTGGAAATTTCTAGCCGACTTCTCAGACGCCGCCCCCACTGAAGACCCCCAGTATAAAGAAAGGGGGATCAATAAAAGAGTCCTTCCACTAGTGAATTGGGCAGCCCAGGAAGAGCCCACAATTGAAGACTTCACCCGGGAAGTAGTAGAGTGAAGCCATGCCTACTTCAAAAGGGTGTGCCCCGGGAGTACTCGACGGACAGCCCAACTGGCACCAAAGCTAACTCCACCACTGGTATCAAGATTGACCCCGAGGGCTAGGACTTCTTCCCAGGGGGCAGATAAAGGGAAAAGAATAGTTGTAACCCCTTCTGCACAAGAAATCCCCATAGCAGAGCAAATAAAACAGTCGGTGGAGGCCTCCCACCAAATAAGGGACCAACTAATAACCAAGCTGGCCACCCCACCATTAATGACCAGGCCACTTCGTCCTCCTTCCTCCCCGTCATTGGCATCTTTAATGGTCAAGGCGACGGGGGTGGATCCACTGGAAGCAGCGGCAATAAGAGATGCGGGACCCCCTCTGGTAACCCGGAGGAAGAGGAAGCACATAAAACAGCCCAAGGCAGAACTAGCGCCAGTGACGTCCCTCCCCCGGGAAGTGGAAATTCTTTCTTCCAGTTCCCCAGAGCCAAAAAAAGAAATAGAGTCTGTAGAGGACACGGCCAGTCCCCCACCAGAAGAAGAGTTTGATGTATTCACAGCCAATGAGTTTGGCCACCTGCAGGGGGATGATACACAAGAAGGGACGGAAGTCCCGGGGATAGAGTATGGAGCTATCAAATAAGAGGCTACACAACAAGAGCAGCAAGTAGAAGAAAAGGAGCAGGAGCCAGAGATTATCTCTGGGGCTCAAGCAATGCAAGGTCTGGGAGTGGACCAACAAAAATTGAGTGAACAAACGATGTCCGCTGGGGGACCCAGACCTACGGGAATAACCATTACCCCAGCCGCCACGTTCCAAGGGCTACTCCCGGGATCCTCTTTTGGGTAGGTGATCACAGCGGCCCAAACTTTAAAACTTGGCCTAACACCTCCCATACTACCAAAAGAAGTGCCGACAGAAGAAGAGGCCCCCGTAGAAGAAGACCAAGAAGAGAAAGAAAAGTAGCTTGAAGAAGACATCCCTAAAGAAGCCTACCAGGGTCCAGACCCAGCAATAAACATACAGGACCAGGCTGAGGAGATGGAGATTGAAAAGGATGTTGCTGCAGAGGTTGAGGTAGGGAGAGGGACAGATGAAGTCTGTGTTGAAGAGGAGCAACAGCCACTGGACACTAGGAAAGAATCAGGAGAACAAATTTTGGCAGGAATGCCACCTCTCCCACCTTAGTGGCAGATAGAAAGCAGGAAGAAGAAAGCTCAGTCCACTCTGGTGATTCCTCCCTCCCTGGCCGAGATGATGGCCCAAGCTCAGGCCCCGCCAAAGGTGAAGAAAACCCAGACAGTTCATACTTTGCAAACTGGGCTGAGCGGAGAAACAGTCGTCATTGTGGCAACTCCTCCCCCAGACGCCGATGAAGCAACTGCGGATCCCGCAGACTTCAGTGTTGCAGAGGTATCCCTAGGCAAAAGGGGAAAGCAAGGAGAGGTAGATTTACTGAAGGAAGCAGCAAGGGTAGTAGAGGCCCGATATGAAAAAGAGGCCCAAAGGCTCAAGACTGAGAAAGAGAAGAATGCAAACCTTATGAGATTGCTTACTGACCTGGACAGACCCATTAATACCACTCCTCCGGAGACCTCTACCTTAGAAGAATTACTGCAGAGTGACATAGACTCCCTATGAGTAATGAAAAAGAAGGCCCAGGAAGTAGACGAATGGGTCACCCTACAGATAGGAAACACCCGACATTTCCTGGCGTCCATTCTCCCGGACTTATACACGGCCCGGCAAGTTATTCACCAGGCAGAAACACTTATTGAACAGTGGGAGAGTGACGCTGAAAACTACCAAGCGTGGAAGCTGGAGCTCGAAGAGCTCCTCACCTTGGGAGAGGACATAATTTCTGAATCTGGAATTCTAGGTGAGGAATCATTTGATTTTGTAAGAACTCAGCACTCCAGACTGGACCTCACATTGGAGGTAACCAAGCAACTGGTAGAGTCCTTGCAAGAAAAGTTAAACACAGTAAAATATTCTTCCAATTTATATAAGTCTTATGTAATAAAGGTTTCCGGGACAGATCCCGTTAGCACCGATACATATACCCTTAAAGATTCAGTTTTGGGGAGTTTTGATGAGATAATGACATCCTGGTATCAGTCCTCGGAGGGGATGGATGGGGCCCGGATGGAAAAATTAACCGACATGATACTTAAGGGTCATGATGCGGCGAGGAGGGCGAATGAATTCAAAGAAAATGTTTCAGACCTGGGGGAACAGGTCAAAGTAGCCAGACACAGAAGGGCCAACCTGAAAGATGTAGATGAAGATGACATTTCCCGCCTCCTCCAAGCCTTTAATGACAATAAGCAGCCTTGAGCTTTCTCTGGAGGCCCAGGAAAACTCACATTGGAGTATTCTTTATTCTTTTTGGGGACATAAGTTCCCGGATCCCAGAGTCCCGTATCCAAAATTGTATATTCTTTAAAGTGATCCGTGTCCCGGTCCTTGAGGCCGACCGGTCACTTTCAGAGGTGGATAATAAAGACTGTCAAAAGGTAGTTGGCCACATCAAGAGGTGTCGCCTTGGCAGTTGGTTTTCTGACAGGGTGGTCTTCTCGAGGTGTTTCTTAGAGGTACATCTGGCACATTGGAGATAGGGCACCGCATTTCCCATTTATGAGGCATGTAGCCTCAGTCCCTAGGGACCTACTTTCTCCTTTCTCCCTTCTAGCTCTCCTCTCGAGACTGATTCTTCCGATGTATATTCTTGTCTTATTCCTCTGACATGGCAAACCTATTCCGTCTCAAGGTCTTTTGTAGGGTGGCGCAGGTAGTACCGGCCCCTAGATATTGTATTTTATTGAAACATGATGTAAATAGGGTTAGTGTTAGAAGAGAGTTGTATAAATAGCCGAACTGGCCCCTTTCCAAGGGCTGGAAAAATTGATGATTTTGTTTTCCATAGTAATAGCAAAGTGATTTATCTTCTAAGTTGCAGAGCTCAATGCTCCATTGTTCTATTATCAGTAGTTAGATGCTCCCCTAGAGCCACCATTATATCACGCACCAGTGCTCGCTGGAAGGAATATTAATAAAGAAGGAAGAGTTTTTGGCAATGATGTTGTTGGCATTCCTACTTCTGAGTTAATGGTATTTCATGTTTTAATGTTCATTACGTCTCCTACTCTGATATGTTAAAGTAGATTAACAACCTCTTTACTCCTGCTACTGATAAAATGCTAGCTGATGGTTATATATTTCTTCAGTATTTAGTGTAGTTTATCAGAGTATTATTGATGTCCTGGACATTTCTGCATGACTATAGTTAGATGAAATGCTTCTAACCCTACAGGATATTTTTCTCTTTATTTGCTAAGTATAGAATGCTAGGGGAAACCCTAATGTATTGAAACTCTGGAAGTGGTGAGTTGAAGAAACTAGCTATCCCCCTCAAAAATAGTCACTTCTCCCAACTGAGCCCCGCACCATCATGACCTAACACCCATGTGCTTGAAGGCCCAGGGAATTTATTTTCTTGGACAACCTTTACAGGCGGAGTTGGCCGATTTCTCCGGAACCTGGTGACAACTTATTGACTGTTGGCAGACCCGGTCAGCAAAACCCCGTCAACAAAAACTGGCGCTAGAAGGAGGGCATGAACTCATCCCCTTCCAGAGATTCTGATTTTACACCTCCAGAAGGTTCCCCGAGTTATAGTTTTAGGAGACAAGCCTTTAGCGGGATTGGGTCTTTTTCTCCAGCTAAATTTGAAAGAGTCCTCAGGTCTGCCCTGAATCCCAGAAGGTTTGTCGAACTTGAGCCTCCTGCTCGAAAGAAATGGACCTCGAAAATCACACCAGCCACTATTGTCTGGGGATCGACCATATCTCTGAATACCCAAACTCCTCAGATAATTCTGGGAACCAGTGCCCAAACTACCCAACATATAGTTCCCCCAATGGCTGCATACTTCAGAAACACCGGGTCCCCAATGGAAACTTTTTTGGGTGCAATCAACGACCTACCCTCTCACCCGGAGAAGATTTGCCCATGATATGAGCACTTAGGCTCACGAACCGTGGAAGAACACTTATAGGCATACAAAGATGCCATGAATCAACACTAGATCCAATATGAAGATGTTGTGACTCGTATGTTCCCCTTGTCCCTAGGACAAAGTGATTTGAACTGGTACCTTAACCTGCTTGCCAACTCCATAAACACTTGGCAGGACATGGAGGACGCTTTCCTGGCTGCCTTTCACATGCATGTGGACCCAGCCTGGTCCCATATCCAGTTCATCTCTATTAGGAAGGAACCCAATGAACCTCTCGCAGCATTCAACCATAGGTTCCAGCGTGCCCTGAAGCGGTGCACGGGCCCCTTCATTCCATCCCCAGAGGTAACCATACAGACCTATCTTAACGCGATGGACC
>MU223517.1:4555222-4570456 GCA_018584345.1 Thuja plicata | reverse complement strand
TGCCCTGAAGCGGTGCACGGGCCCCTTCATTCCATCCCCAGAGGTAACCATACAGACCTATCTTAACGCGATGGACCCCTTTGTTGCCACTCTCCTTTGGAGAACAACCACCATGGGCGACCGGGATACCTTGGCAAAAGTTTACAACCTAGCCCTAGAGCTGTCCCGTGGTCTCAACAAATGCCCGAGCGGGATTGGGCAGGGTGCGCCTTTTAATATGATCCCCGGTGGAACTGCATATGCCAGGGGATACAACCTCAATCTAGCATAGGTGCCCCCTCGATGGCAATGAATCCTCTGCCACCTTTGATAGATCAACAGGCACGATATGTTTATCCAACCCAGACCCAAATGACACCGGGCCTGGAAGTCTTCCCTTGGAATCAGCCACAACAGACACAACAGTCTCAAACATAACCATCTGGAGTGCCCTTCTTTCAGTCATCCGTCGCTAGAGGATTGTCGCCCTCGACTCCAACTAATCCTGCTACCTTCCTGGGAAGCCAACAACAACTGTAGCCATCCCATTATGACACTAACACTTAGTTGACCGCCGAGGTCGAATCCCTCTGGTGAATGTTGTCCACTTTGACTATGGACATGGGCCAACTGAAGGCGGGGTCCTACGCACCCCAGAATTCAAATTCCTGGAGAGGAAACATTTTCTCCAGCCAACGAAACAACAATACCAGAGGAAGAAACTTCAACAACGGGTCTAGGCCCAATCAGCAATAATGGAACAATAACATGAACACCGAAGGCCCACCTCCGAACCAAAACACCAACCAAAATGGTGCTAGACCATCACATTTTATGCCAGTCACAGACTTCCAGCCTATGACTAACTGTGTAGACTGCATGATATGGGTTCGCACAACGAGGTGAATTGTGCCACTTTAGAGAAGGTCATCATGATCTCCCAACTGGACAGGCAGCAGTCACACGATGCTCCCCCTCCAGAGCCTCCTATCCAAGAAACAACCCATATTGCCTTCACCTGTGATACCATCTTCTTCGAAACCTCTGGAAAAGATGAAGAAGAATCTGAACTACAGGGATTCTTTGATGAATCTATCCCGCCCTTTGAGGCCAACGCCTATACTAACCCGTGAACTCCATACAACACTCGGAGCCAGGTTGGTAAAGGACCAGTTTACACACCCACACCTCCTATCAAAGACACTCCTCCTCCTTGGAATAACGCAACTGATCGACCCGTCCCTCCAAAAGGTCCTAGCCCTAACCAAGCGAGAGATCTCGCCGAGGAAAATCACCCGTTCCCGGGAGGAAGATTCGACATCACAAAGGCGTTAGAGTAGACCACCACCTCCATGACCTTGATGGAGGTTTTTCTAAATTGTCCCGAGCAAAAGAAGTCTCTTCTAAAGCTCTTGGGGAACCCAGAAGTCGTTAGCTGCCCGCCCAAGACTGTTTCATTTGAAGATGCTAATGCGGCTATCTTCCGGGGAAACAATGAGGACCCTCCCTTCCTACTAGGATTGAACATTTACGACAAAAATATACACAACTGCTTAGTAGACTCTGGAGCTTCGGGTAACATCATGCCCTTGTCCATTTGTCAGAAGCTCAGACTCCACCCCACCCCATCTAATGGCGCAGTGATCCAGTTGGATAAGACAGCTATAAAAATGGTGGGAGAATTGAAGAACGTCCGGATACACCTTATTCAAGACCCCAAGATAGCCAGCATCATTGACATCCAAGTGGTGGACATCCCAGAGACCTATGGGATGTTGCTAAGTCAGAATTGGTCTAAGTCCTTAAACAGATACTTTTCGACCGACTTCACCCACTTATGGCTTCCATGGGAAGGAGAATCCAATAAGATCCGGGTCAAAAGCGAACCCCAGATGAAATAGGCCCTTACCAAAGTTGGGAGGGTCAATGAAGTCCTTTTCTTTGAGACTTCTCTGGGGGTTTACTGACCTTTTGAAATCTTAACATTCGATTTCACCCCCAGAGAGGATCCCATCATGCTACAAAGAGCGCAGGACCTAGAAGAAAAGATGAGGGTTGAAATTTGCTCTCAGGACGCTATAGCGACCCTTGCCACACTCCTGTCTGACACTTGGTGCCAAGTACACTACCAAAAACATTCAGAGCTTGAGTGTGGGCCGTGTCTCTCGATTGCTAACCGGCAACTTGATACCTTCTGGAATAAACATACAATTGATTCCCCGGGACCCAGTACTCCTACGGGATGCGCTCCTTTGGTGCCATTCCCTTGGGAATCCCAAGTTGAAACACCTCCGAAGGTAAATTCTACTTTTACGCCGGTGGTTCTGGGAGAAATCCCTAAGTCTCCCAACGATAATCCAAAGAAAGCCCCCCTTCCCCAGCCCCAGATTACAAACAATGACTTATGGACCCTTAAGTTCGATGGGTCCTGATCCAAGCAAGGTTGTGGGGCTGGGGTAGAGTTAATAAACCCGTGAGGGAAGTCCTTCCTTGCATCCTACAAGCTACAGTTTAACTATACAAATAATTTCACGAAGTATGAGGCCTTGGTCCTTGGACTCTTATTCACTCTAAGAAAAGGTATCACCCGCCTCCAGGCTCTGGGCGATTCAGAGTTGATTGTTAAACAAGTCTGGAGTTAATACATATGTCATGACAAAAGACTGGCCACATACCGTAATCAGGCTTGGAGCCTTATCGAAGATTTTGATGCCTTTGGCATTGACCTCATTCCCCGACAACGGAACTGTCCCGGATGCCCTATCCATTTTCGCTAGCACACTTGAGCCAATGGCCGGCTCGCGACTCCAGAGATTTTCAGTTGAGATGGTCCCCACCCCGTCCATCCCAGATAATGTCACCCACTTTCAGGTTTTTGAAGACGATCAACATATCCTGGCCTTCATGGAAAATGTTGGTGTCTTTGAGGACCAAATAGTGGAGGAACAAGACCATGACGATACTGGGCAGGGTGATGAAGATGATGGGATCATGGACTTTCCCACTAACACCATCCCTAAGGGGATGGTCGCACTAGAATGAATCTTTGACTCAAACCCTTAGGCTCGTGAAAAGGTGTCATCCTCCTCTGAGGGAGGAAAGTTTGAAAAGGTTAACATCGGCCAGCCTGGTGAAGAAAAGATCATTCGTATTGGTACCTCATGTTCCCCTGAGAAAAAGGAGAAGATTCTCACGGTTCTCTGGGAATACATCAACGTAATTGCTTGGGGTTATGAAGACTTGAAAATGTATGATACATCCATCATGACCCATACTATTCCTCTGAAGCCTGATGCTAAGCCCTTTCGGCAAAAGAAAAGACTAGTCAACCCCCTAATAGAGCCTCTAATTCGATAAGAGGTAGAAAAATTACTGTCAACCCGGATAATCTTCCCAATCTGGCACACTACGTGGGTTGCCAACCTAGTCCCTGTCAGGAAGAAAAACGGTGAGATCTGCCTCTACGTAGATTTC
The DNA here is from genome assembly GCA_018584345.1 of Thuja plicata. NCBI lineage: Eukaryota > Viridiplantae > Streptophyta > Pinopsida > Cupressales > Cupressaceae > Thuja > Thuja plicata. The sequence continues at coordinate 4,567,003 of MU223517.1, read as the reverse complement.
TGAAATTTGAATAAGGCATCTAAAAAGGATAATCACCCTCTCCCTTTGTTGGATGAGGTGTTGCAGATAGTAAATGGATCTCAAATGATGTCCTTCCTAGATGGATATTTGAGATACAACCAGGTCATGGTCAAGTATGAGGATAGGGAGAAAATAGCGTTTACCACCAAGTGGGGAATGTTTGCTTATAGGAGAATGCCCTTTGGTTTGATCAATGTGGGGGCTACATTTCAAAAGGCCATGGACATTGCGTTCAAGGGCCTTGTGAATCAGTGCATAATCATCTACATGGACGATTTGACCATCTTTTTCTGGGACAGGCGTGATCATCCCGCCCACCTCACCCAGATCTGCGAGAGATGTCGCCGGTATGGAATATCCCTCAACCACAAGAAGTGCATATTCGGGGTCACCGAAGGGAAGTTGCTTGGGCACATAGTCTTTGAGAAGGGTATATCCATAGACCCTGATAGATTCGAAGCACTGCTAAACTTACAAATACCCGGCAGCAAGAAAGAAATGCGATCCTTCTTCGGGAAAATCAACTTTGTGCGATAATTCATCATGGGATTCACAGAAATATTTAAGCCCCTCAATGAGATGATGAAGAAGGATACCAAGATTGAGTGGAGTCTTAAGGCAAAATGGGCGTTCACCTAGATCAAACAGAAAATAACAGAAGCACCCGTCCTGGCTAGTCTGGGCTATTCCCTTCCATTTTACATTTACTCGTTCACTTCGCCACACTCTGCTGCGGCAGTGTTGACTCAAAAGGTTGAAGGGGAAGAGCGGCCAATAGCTTTCATGAGCTCCCCCTTTAAGAACACCGAAGTCTGGTATTCGCCACTAGAAAAATAAGTCTTTTCTCTAGTCCACACCGTGAAGAAATTTTGACATTACATTCTCCGGAGCAAAGTACATGCTATCATTCCAGACCAGGCCATTAAATTTCTACTGATGCAGAGTGAATTGGGAGAGAGATGGGGGAAATGGATGGCCATCCTCCAGGAATATGACTTAGAAATGTAGCCCATGAAAATAGTCTGAGGCCAGGGACTAAGTCAGGCGATGGCAGGGGAAACTCCACGCATAGAATGTCAAACTTATACGGTGGATTCCATTACCCAAGATCTGTGGTACACCGATTTGGTATACCTGCTGCTAAACAACAAATGCCCGGAGGGGTTGCCTCCCCCCAAATGCCACGCCCTGCGGATGAAAAGCACCCACTTCATGATAAAAAAAATTTCGCTTTACCGCAGAAACTACGAGAGGGTGTACCTCTGGTGCATCGACAGAGACCAAGCTGTGAAAGTGATTGATGAATTCCATGGATAGTTTGGAACTGGGCATGGCTCAGCTGATGCCACTGCCCATCAAATCCTTCAGGCTGGATACTATTGGCCCTATATATTCAAAGATGTTTACGCTCATGTTAGGAAATGCCATACTTGCCAAACCACAGCACATCATGAGCGTAACCCCGCCATGCCTTTACAGCCGGTCTACGAGGCTAGACCATTTTCCTAGTGGGCACTTGACTTTATTAGGGAGATTAACCCCAACTCATCTGCTAACCACCGATACATTCTACCTACTACTGATTACTGCACTCGGTGGTCTGAAGCTATACCTTGCAAAAATAACACGGCAGACGTCGTTATCAAGTTCTTGGAAGAAAACATCGTCACACAGTTTGGAATGCCCTTTGCTTTGGTATGTGACAATGGTCCAGCATTTTCTTCAACACAGCTGCTCGAATGGACCTACAATCAGAAGATCATAGTGAAGTTCTCCAGCAACTATTATCCCTAGGGAAACGGCGTTGCTGAATCAATGAACAAGAATCTACTTGAAGTGATCAAGCATCTATTAGAACAGAATCCCTGGGATTGGCATCAAAAATTGAAATTTGCCCTCTAGGCAGATCGCATTCGTATTAAGCCACCCTGGGAACATCCCCGTTCCACCTGGTTTATGGTCAGAACCCTGTATTCCCAGTCAACTTATGAATCCCAATTTTATAGTTTATGCAGGAATTTAGCAACAGGGACAACATCGTGGAGGTTTGACTCTTGAATCTGGTGCAAATGGAAGAACAGTGAGATGCAGCCCTTGAACATTTTGCACGTCATCAAGCAGTGGTAAAATGATGGTTTGATAGAAGAGCCCAATACAAGGCTTTTCAGATCTCGGATCTAGTCCTGCTATGGGACAAGGCCCGAGAGAAGAAAGGAAAACATACCAAGTTCCAACGGCTCTGGCTCGGACCATACCTCATCTCGAAAATTTGCGGGGTAAATACTTACCGCCTTAACACCCTGACTGGGGAACCTGTTGCATTTCCCATTAATAGACAATTTCTCAAACACTACTTTGAGTAGGGTAAGTTTGCTCAAAGTTTTATTATATGTAAAGCCCTCTGCTTGTAAATATCTCTTCCGGGTGTCTCATCGTGAGGTACCCCGTCTTGTAAGTAGTCTTGTTGGCTGTCCTCCGAGCTGGTTTTCTTTTGCTGTCTTTGTTCTTGTTTTTGGTTTCTTGTTGGTCACGGTGCTTTGTTCTATCTTTTAGGAATTGGAATGCTTTGCATAACTCTGGCTTCCGGTACGATGTCTACGACATGGTGAACTTTAGAATCTATCTTTAGCACGGTGGAATAGGCCTGGTCTCCAGGGTCATTTTACAGGTTATGGCACATCTTGAGCAATCTCCATTGGGTGTTTTCTCTGGGAGTCTGGAAATCAGTGAACACAAATAATATAAGGGACAAGTAATCAGACGCACCGGGGGGTAGATCGGCTATACTGATTGGTTAACCCATGTCTGAAAATCTAAAGAAATTCTCCCCAGGTCTGGAGCTTTATCCTCTCTTCAAAACATTTAAGTATAGGTGGATAGGTGAAAGAAGTACCGCCATTAAATTTACCTAAGCTCAAGCTTAATGGTGAAAGAAGTATCGCCTTCCCCACCCGGAACAAAAAAAATAGCAAAAGAGGAAAAACGGGATAAAACTTCAGGCTCCGGGAGAAACGAGCGAATGGACGACTAGTTTGATGTGATTAGTACCTCTTCTCTATTTCTCCCCATGGTCATCGGCTTGATTTCCTTCCAAAGCACACACGACACCACTGATGAAGGACTACAAACTAACTCCTGTGCGGTTGGATTCTCTCAAGCATGTTGCTCTTGGTCTGTCAGGCGCTCCGGGAAGCGGCTTGTTCGAGTTTTGCTAACCAGAGATTCTACAGTTCTCAAATGCGCTAAGGCATTTGTCCTAGATAGTCACCATTTATTATGCCTTGCATCCCTGTCCCTACATTTTGTGTGCAAAATGTTGGGTCCCCCTTTTTTGTTTTTTGTTTACTTTTTCTTGCGGCTTTGCCTTGCCTTTCTTTCCTTTTGTTTTCTTTATGCGGGGCTTTCCTCCCCGGTGGTTTGTTTTTTTTTTTGTTTGTTTTCCGCCTCTGGGACTCCGGTCTCGGAGGTTGTCTTTCAGTGGGAACCGGATTTTGGACTCTGCGATTCTTCGCCACGATGTCCTAAAAGATATCATCCCGAAGAATCCCTGGGCCCGGACTCCGGAGGTTTTTCTTATCTGGAGATCGCCAGAAAGGGTGGGGATTATCTTTTTATCGCAGGTATAAATAGGAGTTATCTGTCACTTTCACATTTACGGCGATTAACACCTTCGAGTGCTTAGAGAGAATTAAAGAGTGATTTCAAAGCGATTAATAGAGCATTTGCAGAGAGTTTATGGTAATCAGTGCTTAACATTTTCAGTCATTCTCAGGCAAGTGTAAGTGCTTCGTGGTGGTGCTTCTGACGGATTGATGACTCAAGTGGTTACAAAGCTCCCTCGGTAACCCTTCCCTTTCCTCCACTTTCTGCGTTCTTAGGTTGGTATTTCGACTTTCCCTCCTCTCTATTTTGCTTCCGCTCTTTGGCTTTTCTTTGGTTTTGTCTGGTTTTGGCTTGTCTCACTTTGTTTTATTTCTCGTTTCATCTAGTCTTTTGTCTTCTGGTTTTTCCGCCTGTTGGTGGGTCAACTCTGTCAAAGGGTTGTCCACCCTCTGTGCAGAAGTTGTCTTTCTGTAAATAGCGTAAATAGTGTAAAGAGTGTAAATAGCTGTATATATTTGTCTGCCTTGTCTTGTTTTCTCGCAGGTGTCATTCTGTGTTGTATATTCATGTGTATATCCATATAGCTGTGTATAACCCCTATATATCTCCCTATTTCTATGTATATATCCCTTCTTCTCTATGTATATCCTTTCAAGTGACTTGACTAGCTGATCGAGTCACCTTTGCTTCTGGTTTTCGCCTTCAAACTCGCTTTGAAGCAGAAAACCACCTGTTTGAAACTCAGCTTGCGGCCGGTTTCAAATAAGCAATTTTCTCTCTCCTCCTTGAGGTCTGTCAGAATGGCATTTATTTCCCATGTGCACAATTAAATCCAGCCAAGTGGCTTTCCTTTTTCATGCGTTCAGACAGTTAGCTCCGACGTCATCGCCATCACATCCATTAAATACCTACACACATGGCGCCCACGTGTGCTTGACAATTTGCCTTTTCACACATCCTTGCTAACGGTCATTTCTCCAGACTTTGGGCCTTTTACCACCATCCATCCTGTGTCCTTACCAAGTGTGATAAAATCCCCAGACCTGGATGTGTAATGAAGATTTTCAAAGTTTACGATGTGTTTTTCTTTTGGTTACCTTTGCATGATACTAACTTTTCAGGAAGGCAAAACACCATGGTGGTAAGTTCTCCGGACCCCGGAATAATTATATTGATAAACATGTTCTGACGGTCATCTTGTCTTGCAGGTTTGGACTTCATCTTCCAAACTTGTCTGAAGCATCAGCGTCATCCCCGCCTGAAAGTCCAGAACTACCAATCGCTACGGAGACCAGGGCAGCAACAAAGTCAAAGATTGAAAAAGCCCTGGAAAAGATGCCTCTCACTATGAAATTTGTACAAGATAACACCATCGTGGGCTCAAAGATTAAGTCTAAGGTGAAATTGATGACCGACACCAATGTCGGGACATGGACAGAAATGCAGGCATTAGTAAAGATAATGCACATCCAACGACAGGCTGGAGATCAATTGGCGATCAACTTCAGAAACTTTGGAATCCTCTGGGCAGCCTGCTTCCCGTGCTCCGTGCAATCTTTGGAGCTTATCCTAACATTGGCGAACCACTACAACTCTTCTGTCTGGGCCGTCATGCTCGCACCCACGGAGCCCACAAAATATCCCACTCCACTGGTGTCTCTTGACCCAGTCACGTTCCAGACAAGCCTGGGGATCCCATAGTTTGACAAGGCCTCAGTGGTCACAAGGACCGATGCCCTGACCCAGTTCACAAAGCTGGAGGATGCTGCCCGGGTATATATGAATACCCACTGGCTTAAGGCCCCAAAGAGGGACCCAAAGAGGATGAAGATAGAGATCCCCCACTCTGAATTCAAAGAGAGCATCCAGATGGGGATGATAGCATTGGCACGGGTCTTCGGGCAGCCCTCGGCCCAAGAATTTTCCAAATGGATGTACTATTTCCTCCTTGGCATCGGCACCAAGGGAGGATTCTTCGATTGGGCCACCATAATTTCCAACCATGTCAACTCTCAGTTCCAGCAACTGAACCAAAAGAAGAAGTTCTACATGTCTTCTTATGTTTTCTGGGCTCTAGTGTAGCAGAGGCCCCATTCCCACAGCCTGCTCACTGATGGAGTACTCGGGATTGGCCCGGGACAAAAGGCACCATGGGACCATTTCTCATAGATTCAATGGGAGCCCAGTTTCCCTAGTTTCTACTGGGTAAATGATGCATTCATTTACTACCATCTACTCACACCCACCCGAGATGCCGGATACCGCCTGTCAACTGAGGTGATTAAGTTAGTTAGCAGCTTCGGGCATTATTATATTCAGTTCCAACAGCACTCATATATTAGGGTCGCCGGCTTCTCCAGGAAGCCCTACTTGTTGCCCAGGCATTGCGGGGACAAGATCATGCTGCTAGAATATTGCCGATAAATAATGGAGTTGCATGCCTTCTTGGCCCTCAAGAAGGTCCCCAACGTCTCATTCCCAATCTCCTGTGGGAACTACATGTGTAGTTTGGCCGCCGCAAAGGAGGCAGACAATGAGCTAAAAAGTTACAACCTACAAGAATTCTATCTGGCGCAAAAAAATTTTGATCCACATGGCTGAATTGTAACGACACTACCCCGGGCTTCAGAGCCCCATCGGATACACGTGGAGGACTTCTAGGCAGATTTCCAAGATGACATGGAGGTGCAGAGCAAGCATTATGTCAGAATGACAGCCGGAATGATGTAGAAGCTGAGGCTCTAGAAATTTCCATCCGACTTCTCAGACGCCGCCCCCACTAAAGACCCCTAGTATAAAGAAAGGGGATCGATAAAAAAGAGCTTCCACCACTGAATTGGGCAGCCCAGGAAGATCCCACAATTAAAGACTTCACCCGGGAAGTAGTAGATCGAAGCCACGCCTACTTCAAAAGGGTATGCCCCGCGAGTACTCGGCGGACAGCCCAACCGGCAGCAAAGCTAACTCCACCACCGGTATCAAGATTGACCCCAGGGGCTGGGACTTCTTCCCAGGGGGCAGATAAAGGGAAAAGAATATCTGTAACCCCTTCTGCACAAGAAGTCCCCATAGCAGAGCAAATAAAATAGTCGGTGGAGGCCTCCCACCAAATAAGGGACCAACTAATAACCAAGCTGGCCACCCCACCATTAATGACCAGGCCACTTCGTCCTCCTTCCTCCCTGTCATTGGCAGCTTTAATGGTCAAGGCGACGGGGGTGGATCCACTGGAAGCAGCGGCAATAAGAGATACGGGACCCCCTCTGGTAACCCGAAGGAAGAGGAAGCACATAAAATAGCCCAAGGCAGAACTAGCGCCAGTGGCGTCCCTCCCCCGGGAAGTGGAAACTCTTTCTTCCAGTTCTCCAGAGCCGGAAAAAGAAACAGAGTCTGCAGAGGTCCCAGCCAGTCCCCCACCAGAAGAAGAGTTTGATGTATTCACAGCCAATGAGTTCGGCAACCGACAGGGGGATGATACACAAGAAGGGACAGAAGTCCCGGGGACAGAGCACGAAGCTACCGAACAAGAGGCTGCACAACAAGAGCAGCAAGTAGAAGAAAAGGAGTAGGAGCCAGAGATTATCTCCAGGGCTCAAGCAATGCAAGGTCCGGGAGTGGACCAACAAAAACCGAGTGAACAAACGGTGTCCGCTGGGGGACCTAGACCTATGGGAATAACCGTTACCCTAGCCGCCACATTCCAAGGGCTACTCCCGGGATCCTCTTTTGGGCAGGTGATCACAGCGGCCCAAACTTTAAATCTTAGCCTGACACCTCCCATACTGCCAAAAGAAGTGCCGACAGAAGAAGAGGCCCCGGCAGAAGAAGACCAAGAAGAGAAAGAAAAGCAGTTTGAAGAAGACATCCCTAAAGAAGCCTACCAGGGTCCAGACCCAGTAATAAACATACAGGACCAGGCTGAGGAGATGGAGATTGAAAAGGATGTTGTTGTAGAGGTTGAGGTAGGGAGAGGGACAGATGAAGTCCATGTTGAAGAGGAGCAATAGCCACCGGACACTGGGAAAGAATCAGGAGAACAAATTTTGGCAGGAAGGCCACCTCTCCCACCTCAGTGGCTGATAGAAAGCAGGAAGAGGAAAGCTCAGTCCACTCTAGTGATTCCTCCCTCGCTGGCCGAGATGATGGCCCAAGCTCAGGCCCCACCAAAGGCAAAGAAAGCCCAGATAGTTCATACTCTGCGAACTGGGTCGGGCAGAGAAACAGTCGTCGTTGTGGCAACTCCTCCCCTAGACGCTGATGAAGCAACTATGGATCCCGCAAACTACAGTGTTGCAGAGGTATCCCTAGGCAAAAAAGGAAAGCAAGGAGAGGTAGATTTGCTGAAGGAAGCAGCAAGGGCAGTAGAGGCCCGATATGAAAAAGAGGCCCAGAGGCTCAAGACTGAGAAAGAGAAGAATGCAAACCTTATGGGATTGCTTACTGAGCTAGCCAGACCCGTTAATACCGCTCCTCCAGAGACCTCTACCTCAGAATAATTATCGCAGAGTGACATAGACTCCCTGCAAGTAATGAAAAAGAAGGCCCAGGCAGTAGACGAATGGGTCCCCTACAGATAGGAAACACCCGACATTTCCTGGCATCCACTCTCCCAGACTTATATACGGCCCGGCAAGTTATTCACTAGGCAGAAACACTTATTGAACAGTGGGAGAGTGACGCTCAAAACTACCAAGTGTGGAAGCTGGAGCTCGAAGAGCTCCTCACCTTGGGAGAGGACATAATTTCCAAATCTAAAATTCTAGGTGAGGAATCATTTCATTTCGTAAGAACTCAGCACTCCAGACTGGACCTCACATTGGAGGTAACCAAGTAACTGGTAGAGTCCTTGCAAGAAAAGGTAAACATAGTAAAATATTCTTCCAATTTATATGAGTCTTATATAATAAAGGTTTTTGGGACAGATCCTGTTAGCACCGATACATATACCCCCAAAGATTCAGTTTTGGGGAGTTTTGATGAGATAATGACATCCTGGTATCAGTCCCCAGAGGGGATGGATGGGGCCTGGATGGCAAAATTTACTAACATGATACTTAAGGGTCATGATGCGACGAGGAGGGCGGATGAATTCAAAGAAAATGTTCTGGACCTGGGGGAACAGGTCAAAGTAGCCAGACACAGAAGGGCCAGCCTGAAAGATGTAGATGAAGACAGCATTTCCCGCCTCCTCCAAGCCTTCAACGATAATAAGAAGCCTTGAGCTTTCTCCGGAGGCTCGGGAAAACTCACATTGGAGTATTCTTTATTCTTTTTGGGGACATAAGTTCCTAGATCCTGGAGTCCTAGATCCAAAATTTTTTATTCTTTAAAGTGATCCGTGTCCCAGTCCCCGAGGCTGACCGGTCACTTTCAGAGGTGGATAATAAAGACTATCAGAAGGTAGTTGGCCACATCAAGAGGCGTTGGCTTGGCAGTTGGTTTTCTTACAGGGTGGTCTTCTCGAGGCGCCGCTTAGAGGTACACCTGGCACATTGGAGATAGGGCACCGCATTTCCCATTTATGAGGCATGTAGCCTCAGTCCCCGGGGACCTACTTTCTCCTTTCTCCTTTTTGGCTCTCCTCTCGAGACTGATTCTTTCGATGTATATTCTTATCTTATTTCTCTGACATGGCAGACCTATTCTGTCTCCAGGTCTTTTGTAGGTTGGTGCAGGTAGTACTGGCCCCCAGATATTGTATTTTATTGAAACATGATGTAAATAGGGTTAGGGTTAGAAGAGAGTTGTATAAATAGCCAAACCGGCCCCTTTTCAAGGGCCGGCAAAATTGATGATTTTGTTATCCATAGTAATAGCCAAGTGATTTCTCTTCTAAATTGTAGAGCTCAATGCTCCATTGTTCTGTTATCAGTAGTCAGATGTTCCCCTAGAGCCACCATTGTATCATGCACCAGTGCTCGCTAGAAGGAATATTAATAAAGAAGAAAGAGTTTTCGGCAATGATGTTGTTGGCATTCCTACTTCTACGTTAATGGTATTTCATGTTTTAATGTTTATTACGTCTCCTACTCTGATATTTTAAAGTAGATTAACGACCTCTTTACTCTCGCTACTGATAAAATGCTAGCTGATGGTTATATATTTCTTCAGTATTTAGTGTAGTTTATCAGAGTATTATTGATGTCCCAGACATTTCTGCATGACTATAGTTAGATGAAATGCTTCTAACCCTGCAGGATCTTTTTTTCTTTATTTGCTAAGTATAGAATGCTATAGAAAACCCTAATGTATTGAAACTCTGAAAGTGGTGAGTTGAAGAAACCAGCTATCCCCCTCGAAAATAGTCACTTCTCCCAACCGAGCCCCGCACCGTCGTGACCCGACACCTAGGTGCTTAAAGGCCCAGGGAATTTATTTTCCCGGACAACCTTTACAGGTGGAGTTTGCCAGTTTCCCAAGAACCCGGTGACAACTTATTGACTGTTGGTGGACCGGTCAGTAAAACCCCGTCAACAGGATCATGATCAGGTCAATTTTGTGAAGGCCAGACTGAAGGTTCATGCGAAGATCTGGTGGCAGGAGATCCAATTGGAGTGAAATAAAAGAGGAAAGGATAAAATCACAAGATGGGATCGGATGGTGGATAAGTTGAAGTGACAGTTCATTCATGTTGATTATGAGCTTGACCTACTGAAGAAAATGCAAAGTTTGAAGCAAGCAGGAAGATCTGTTCAGGAGTATACAGAGAAGTTCTATCAAATCCTCATCAGAACAGGCCATTCAGAAGATAATAAGGAGAAAGTTTTCCATTACCTTAATGGGTTCAGGCCAAGCATTCAAGAGGAGTTTAATATGGTTTGAATGAACAGTATTGAGGAGGCATACCAGTTTGTCCTGAAAGTAGAGGAACAGTTGAACAAGAAGTTTGAGAGCAGACAAAATGGAAGAAGTTGTGGTGGACGGTCATATGGTGGCCAAAATGAAGATCCTAAAAAGAAGGACGAAACCACTAGTAGTCAGAATTAGTGAGGAAACAATTCCAATAGTTTCCAAGATCAAAATAATAGAGATCAAAGAGGAAGAGGAAGAGGACAAGGATTTGGAAGAGGAGGCTTTCGTGGAACATGTTTTCACTGTGGAGAAGAAGGTCATAGGGCATTTGAATGTCCTAAGCGCCAAGGAAGAATAGACAGGAGAAATGAAGACCAAGCCAGAGTTGGATATGTAGATGAAGATGCCAGATCATTACATTCTGAAGATGCTGAAAGAGGAGAAATGTTGATTAATAGAAGAGTCTTGCTGAGTGGTGAGAATGAACCTGAACAAAGGAGGAGCCTGTTTTGCACTAGGTGAAAGTGTGTGGCTAAGTGTTGTGATGTGATTATTGATAGTAGAAGCACTAAAAATTTGGTGTCAGAAGAGATGGTGACAAAGTTAAAGCTTAAGAGACAGAAACACCCACATCCATATCGGATTTCTTGGGTACAGGATGACCACAAGGTCATGGTCAATGAACAATGTCTCGTGAAGTTCAAGATTAGCGGATACCATGATGAGGTACTGTGTGATATCATATCTATGGATGTATGTCATATGTTGTTGGGTAGACCATTTCAGTTTGACAGATGTGTTGTACATGATGGTTGTGTGAATACCTATTCCGTGACAAAGGATGGAGTGCGACATAAGCTAAAGCCCTTGAATGACACAGAAGAAAAGGTATGTGGTAGTGCAAGAATAACTTTTGTTGATGGAAGAAATTTCCTAGATGGTATGAGGCATGAGCATGTGTGTTTTTCTTTAATTCCAAAAGCTAGTAAGGAGGAAGTAGAAGATGTTCTTGCAGAAGTTGCAGATTTGTTGAATGAGTTTCAGGATATTGTATCCGATAATGTGCCTGATGGATTACCACAAGTCAGGAAGATCAGTCATCAGATGGACTTGATTCCAGAAGTGAGTTTTCCAAATAAGGCATCACACAGAATGACACCTGCAGAAAGTGATGAGTTGAACAGACAAGTACATGAGTTGTTGCTGAAAGGATTGATCCGTGAGAGTCTAAGTCCCTGTGCTGTACCAGCGGTATTAGCACCAAAGAAGAATGGAGAGTGGAGGATGTGTATAGACTCCAGGACAATAAACAAGATCACAATCAAGTACAGGTTTCCATTGCCACGAATGGATGATATTATGGAC
>MU223517.1:4529196-4549428 GCA_018584345.1 Thuja plicata | reverse complement strand
GGCTAACCAATGCACCGAGCACTTTCATGCGGCTCATGAATGAGGTTCTGAAATAATTTCTGGGTAAGTTTGTCATTGTTTACCTAGATGATATTTTGATCTTTAGTAAGACATTGGAGGAGCATATTGTGCATATTCATATGGTATTTGAGAAGCTGAGCGTAGAGAAATTGTTGATAAATTTGAAGAAGTGCAGTTTTGTGAAGGAGTTAGCGTATTTGGGATTTGTAGTTTTAGCAAAAGGTTTAAAAATGGACTCAAAGAAGGTACAAGCTATCCTTGAATGGCCTACTCCAAGGAGTACTACTGAGGTAAGATATTTTCATGGTCTAGCTAGCTTTTACAGAAAGTTTATCAGAAATTTTAGCAGTATTTGTGGACCCTTGATTGAAAAAATGAGAGGGGATAGAAAAGAGTTTAAGTGGACTAATGGGGCAGAAAAGAGTTTTCAATTATTGAAACAAAAAGTTACAGAACAACCTTTTTTAGCACTCTCAGATTTTAATAAGGTGTTTCAAGTAGATTCTGATGCTAGTGGTACTGCAATAGGAGTTGTTATGAGCCAGGAAGGTAAACCTGTTGCTTATTTCAGTGAGAAGTTAAATGATGCCAAGAGAAAGTATTATGTTTATGATCAGGAATTTTATGCTATAGTTCAGGCATTAAAGAAGTGGAGACATTATCTGCTTCCTAAGGAGTTTTTTTTGTATACTGATCATCAAGCTTTGAAATATTTGAATAGTCAAGGAAAGTTGAATCAAAGGCATTTAAAATGGGTTGAATTTTTGCAGAGTTATACATTTGTTTTGAAACGATATTAGAATGTTCTAATTTCACATGTGGAAGTTCATCTCAGTCTTATCGGTCTGCCTGTAAAGTTTCATGGCTAGATCAGGTCTAGTTTTGAAGATATTAAAGATTTTCGGTATTGGCAGAAGGATAAAAAAACTTTGAACTCAGTTTTGAAGGCTTAAGAGACCCTAGATGAGGTCAAACATTTGTGGGACAAGCGCTTGCATAAGACAAGCTTGTAGAGTGCTTCGTGGCCTTTCCAGATTGGGGTCATAATAGTCAATCAGGTCAACTGGCAATGACTAATGGTCTTCAGAAGTTGGGTCACCTGAAATGACAGAAAATAATTTTTCTTCAAAATTTATGTTCGGGTTTCAAAATTTATTTTGAGCCGACTATGATGTAATAAATTGTAAAATAAAATAATTATAAGTTTGGTCGGCCCTATGGGCTAAATTTCTGGAACCTTCTCGTATGGTGGAAATTGCCTATATAAAGAAGGCCCATAGTGTTGTCTAGGGCAGTTCTGGGTAGATCTGGGTAATAATTCCAAGCTTTGTCCTACAGAATATTGTAAGGGGAATGCGCATGTGGCTTTTCATATTGTAATTCTAAAAGTTTGTAATTCCACATTTGTGGAGATAATAAGAAGCCCATTTTCTGTACTTAAAAATTTTTGTTGCTTCTCTGTTTCTGCTATGTGTTTGTGGTATTAAGGGGAGCACCCTTCATCAATGTTAAATCCAATAAAAACTAGTTAACCAAGCATCTGGCTAAGGTGGTTCAATTCAGTAAGGACATGAGGGAAAATATGACCTCCCCTTTTAATACCTTATAGGAAGAGGGATTCACACTTCACTAAACCTACAACGGTAGATTCCACAAAACCAACACAAGACCTTGAAAGACACTTTGCAAGTTATGAATTACTCTAGTTCATTCCTCTAGACTCAATTCTTGAAATTTTAGAACCATAGTTAAAAAAATTCATCCATCGAGTTCTACATTTTGAGGGATAGGGCTAGTGACTCCTTGTAGCCCTAATCAGGCTCCTAAATCGCACTAACTCCCAAACTTCACAAACAATCCCCCAAACTAATCATGAATCCAACTACACTTTTGGAAAACTTAAAATATTTATAGGGTTAGAGGATTCCAAACTATCCGTACAGTACTTCAAATCCCTCTGAGACAAATTCCTTACAAGTAGGGCTAATAGGGCTAATTGATGCAAGCGCAACAAGAACTAGATGAAATGGATTCCTCGACCACCACCATTGTTTAAAGGGTATTACCAAGTCTTAAATACCACTCTCCCTACATTGGATATTACCACCCAATTCAACCTTACATCCAACCAAAGTATGTGCACTGGGAGTCTCGCCTAGGGAAAGGCATTAAAAATAACCACCATCACTTGTGGGACCTGTAAAATAAAGAAAAAACTTTAAAAGTACTCCAATTTCTATCCTTTATGGGCCATTAAGATCCAATGGAGTATGCTCACTATGGAGCCATATTTACAAGATAGACTCCTTCACTGGCAGAGAATAGTCCAGTAAGGATTAAATTAAAAATGAGAACTCTAAACTAAATAAAATCCTATACTAAGTACTTACATAAAAATTAAATAACTGCATGAAGTTGTACAACACACAAAAATAGAGATTTCAAGCCATTTGTAATGCCTTTAAACTGAGATTATCAAAATTGTGACAGTACAGAGAATCGCTACTCTTCTACTTCTTGAAAATATAACCAGAAAATGTCCAACTTTGTAAAAGGCCATATAATTCCATAAATAGGTCCCTTTCGGCTATGGAAACTATTCAAACCTATCGATAACTGCATTTGGACAAAAAGAAACTTTTTAGCATTGAAAGTTGCAAATGTTGCTCAAGCAACATTTTGCATCTTTTACATTTTTTTCTCATCCAATGCTCTAACCCCATGAGTGGGTTCTTTCAAGTCAAAAACCATGTCTAAAGACTTAATACACTCCAAAAATATCCACCTAAGAATTTTGGTTGATAAAAACATATTTTGTCCCTTTTTTACCACCAGGACATTAGCAAAGTCACTTGGACCAAATTGCACACAACACAACACAAAAATTTACCAAAACATTTTAAACCAATCCTAAACCATCCTAAATCACCTTATTAAACCCAAGACCATTTGAAGGCCTTTCACAAAAAAAATTAAGGGTTAAAAACCCTTAGTGCTCATGCACCATGCTCCCCTAGACAAAGAAGTTAAGTTACACCTAGAGTCAACAATGCAAGATCTATTCCCAAACTCTTGAAATCCAATTTAGCAACCCATGTAGCCTCTGGCTTAGGAATATGTTTCCACTTGATGAGATGTTCCATGTACTGAACATGCCTAGTCTTCTTTTTAATTCTGAAATCTAGTACCCTCTCTACTTGTTGCTTGTTCACAGTTGGGAAGGGCACATCCACTGTAATAGTTTCCACCTCATTAGTAGTCTTTGTCTCCTCTAGTAGTGGACCTTTATATTCAACAAAGTCTTGAACATTGAACACTCATGAGATTGCCAATTGTAGAGGTAGATCAATTTTATAAGCATTTTCTCCATACTTTGCTAATATTTTGCATGGACCTATCCTTTTCATCTACAACTTGATAGGTATGCCTTTCTTCAACCTGGCCTTATTCAGATGTATCATCACAAAATCCCCCACTTCAAAGTGAAACTCCTTTTTCTTTGCATATAGTTTGTCTTTTAATCTTCGTGTGTCCTTTGTGAGTGTCTATTTGACTTCATCATGCACTTCTTTCATTGATTGGGAAAATTCTTCAGCATGTCCACTTTTCCCATCCATGCTTCCCAAGTCTCTAAGTTCACAAAATCATCTAGGGTGAACACCATAAAATACTGCAAAAGGACTCTTAGCAGTTGTCCTATTTACAATGTCATTATAAGAAAAATCTTCCTGTGGTAGGACTTAATCCCACACTTGTCCATATTCCTTTGTTACGCACCTTAGAAGGTTCCCTAAGACCCTATTTCTGACCTCTATTTGGCCATATGTCAGGGGTGACCAGCTCACCCAAATGACAGATTAGTTCCTAGCCTCTTCGACAATGTCTTCCAGAAATGTCCCATGAGCTTGACATCTCTTTCTAAGACTATACTAAGGGGAAATCCATGGATTCTAACAACTTCCCTTAAAAAAATATTGAGATATCTAGCTTGCATCATGTGTAGTTTTGCATGGAACAAAATGGCTCATCTTACTGAACCTATCAACAACTACAAAGATGTTATCCATCCCAATGCTTGTCCTTGGTATCCCAACAATGAAGTCCATACTGATACATTCCCATGGCCTATTGGGAATGGGTAGTGGTTGATATAAGCTAGCATTGGAAATCATACCTTTAGCTCTCTGACACACCATACATTGTTCTACATACTTTCTCACATCTCTCTGCATCCTAGGCTAGTAGTAGAATATCTAAACCAACTCAAGGGTCTTATTGAGACCAAAATGGAAACTAAGACTACCATTGTGTTTTTCTTATATAAGATTATCTTTCACAGATCCCTTGGGCACACACAACTATCCCCCTCTAAATAACAACCCATTTTGCAGAGTATAGACTGAAAACTTACCATGAAAATGATTGTTGAACTCCATACATACCTTATAGGCCTTTAAGAAGTCTTCATCTTCTTTGTAAAGGTACTTAAAACTTTCCACTCCAATACTCTACAACTGTACTTCTTGAACAGTAACTAGCCTTTGGCTCAATGCATCAACAACCTTTTTCACTTGCCCCTTTTTATGCTTTATGGTCAAAGTATAAACTTACAAGAACTCCATCCATGTAAGATGCATATTGCTTAACTTCTCTTGGGTATTGATGTAACTCAGAGCTTGATTATCAGTAAATACTACAAACTCTTTGGGTAGGAGATAATGTCCCCAATTACCTAAGAGCTTGAACTAGTGCATAGATTTCTAGGTCATGGGTAAAAATACAAACCTATGTCACACTTTTATAAAGGAAAAGGTCAACAACATGCAAACTGTTCAACTTTAACGACATAAAAGTGACATTTGTGTTTAGAATATGAAGATAATGTAAACTAATGAAATGTGTAAAATTGGATGAAGTTTATACCTATAATTTTTTTTAAATAATTGAATAATAATTAACATAGTTTTTTAATTTTTCAAGTCCATTTTTAATTGCTAAAAATTTCTGAAAATCTAGGGTATAGTTCCCACTAAAACATAGATGCAAATAATCTTTTTTTCCTCTGATTTCAAAATATGTTTTAGATAACATGTATAAATAATGCAGAAAAAAAAATGGTTTTCGGTATATATTTTGTCTGTTATAACTATTCAAAGTCAGATTTACCCGAAATCAATAGTTTTTTTCTCTCGCCTAATTTCCCCTAGAAACTCTACACCATTCAGAAAACAAATTATATATTCTTGAAGAGGACTCTCTCGTCTAGTGTTCAATATAAGTTTAAAAATTTTCCGATATGATTTTCTTTTTTTTTTCCTTTTTTTGAATGAGCGTGTTCTTAAATGTTAGAATACCTACTTACAATATTTTCAACTTATAATATATTATATGTAATCAAAACACTATAAAAATTATATGACCATAATCTTGACTGTGAGCTCAGGTTTTTAGATTTTAATGAAAGTTGAGTTTTGATGAAGAAATCAGCTATAGAAGTGAGAAATTTTGCAATTCTAAAATGTTTGCCTATTTGGTTGCCACATAGGATGCTGCATAGGCAGTTTTGGCCTGAACTGGTTTGACCAAACAAGTTTTGGCTGAAACCTCCTATATAAACGTGTACCAATTCTTCATAAATACAACATATTGTTATTATATTTACTCATGAATTTTTGGTCGGAAGTGGTCCAGCCGAACTATTTTTAGTTGAACCTACCTTGCCACATCAACTTCAGGCAGTGCCACTTGGATACCACGTATGTCTAACCAAAAATGTTTCAGGTGAAACCATTAAAATTGTCCTCTACTACGACACAACTGTGTACTTTTACCCTTATAGGATGAATACCTCTTCTTGGCCTCATTTAATTTTTCACTACAAAAAGCTACTGATCTACCCTCTTGGGTTAAAACAACTCCCACTACTATACTACTAGCTCATGACACCCAAGGGTAAATAGTTTATCAAAACTTGCTAACATAAGAATGGGTTGCGTGGCTACTTTATTTTTCAAAATCTCAAACCCCTTATTGGCTTCTTCAGTCCACCTAAACTTAGTCTTCAACCCACCCTTTATAGTATCTAAAAATGGAGCACAAATGACACTAAAACCCCTAATGAATTTCCTATAGAATTGAGCAAGCCCATGAAAACTCCTTCCCTCAGTACCGGATGTGGGAGTGGGCCAGTTGAGTATATCCTCCACCTTTCTAGGATCCATCTTTAATGTCCCTTGTGAGACCACAAATCCAAGATATACCAATTCTTGTTTCAAAAATTCATACTTCTCCAAATTTATGGCTAGCTGCTCCTCTTGCAATCTCTTCAATACAATCTTCAAATGCTCAAGGTCACCTTGCTTAGTCTTTCTGTAGATGAGGACGTCATCAATGTAAACCACTACAAATACCCCTATGTAGTCCTTTATCATTTCATTCATCAGCTTCATGAATGTGCTAGGGGAATTGCTAAGCCCAAATTGTATGACAAGTGATTAATAGAGACATTTTGTAGTCTTGAAGGTTTTTTTCCACTCATCCCCTTCCTTAATATGGATTTGATGGTATCCACATTTTAGATCCAACTTTGTAAAGTATTTATCCCCACCAAGACAATCCATTAGGTCCTCAATCCTAGGGATTGGAAACCTATGTCTTATTGTTATTTTATTTACACGAACACTAGAATCTATGCATAAACTCCATTTACCTCTTTTTTTTATACTAACACTACTAGCACTGCACATGGACTTATGCTCTTCTTTATAAGCCCTTGATCCAGTACCACTTGCACTTGTCTATCTATCTCCTTATTCTGATTAGGATCATTTTGTAGGTTGCGTTATTAGGCAATGATGCACCTCGAATAAATTTAATTTGGTGTCTTATTGATCTCTATGGTGGAAGAATTGCAGGTGATCCATCACTCACAATATCTTTGTACTACTCTAGGAGTTGTTGTATCTCCTTGGGTAAAGGTGTAGTTTCATTTGTCTTGTCTTCTTTGGGCCTCATCATGACATCATAACACTATGTAACTTATCTTTTAAGATCTTGTAGGAATTATTTTCCCCCAACTACCAACACATTAGGACTAAGCTTCACTCCTTCCTCCATGAGGAACTAGATTTTGTATGTCACTCCATCCTTCTGAAAATGATAGGAATTCTTCTCTCCATTATGCATGGCTTTCCTATCAAACTTCCATGGTCTTCTGAATAGAAGATGGAAAGAATCCATAGGAAGTAGATTAAATCCAGGCTTGTTCATTCACAAGGACATGTTGTCCTTTTTTCAACCATGTCACCCTATAAGGATGGTCATGGGGTGTCTTAGTAATTCCAAGTTTATTAACTAATTCTTCATAAATTATGTTGTTAGTTTACCCCGATTCAATGATCACCTTGCATACCTTTCCAATAATCTTGCACTTCACCTTGAAAATTTATCTCCTTTTCTTAGGATATTCTGTAATTGGTTCCTTAATTAGAACTCTCCTTATCATTAGATTCTCCCCACTCTCTGAATCAAGATTGATCTCAGGAGACTTAACACTACTGGCATCTTCTTGTACATAATTAAATATTCTCTCTGATTGTGAATATATTTCTTTGTTAGGACACCTATATGAAGGGTGCCCAAATTGGTGGTAGTTGTAACATTCCATATTTGCAAAAGAAAAACCTCTGCTAGAACCTCCACCAAATATTCCTCTACCACTATTGTTAGGACCTCTTCCTCATCCATAACTACCTCTACTATTGGTTTCACTTCCCTGCTCTGTCATTTTTCTCTACCCTTGGGGTATTGATTCAATACCCCTACCACCATAGTTATCTCTGTGACCCCTTGAATCTCTACCTCTTCCTCTGCCTCTACTAATGGCTTCATACTTCTTCTTTCTCTTCTCTTCAACTTTAAGAGCCAATTGGTAGCACTTTTGCATTGTGGTAGGTGTCAAGTGACTTATTTCCTCTTGTATGGTTCATTTTAACCCATTTAAATATTGTGCCATGTTTATACTCTCATCTTTTATCACCTTGGACCTCAAGAACAATTTATAAAACTCCTTTTTATAGGCACTCACCTCTTAATCTTATTTTTTAGATTCTACCTTTTCTTGTAGATTTTTGTCTCATAATCCCCATGGATGTAGGTGTCCCCAATATTTGTAACCATACCTTTCCAAGTGGAGATTTGATTCTTTCCTTCATTTAGCTTTTTATCCTGCACAAACTTCCACCATGTGAGGGAATCTCAATCTAGTCTTGGCCACTTTCACCTTTTGAGCTTCTGTCACATTCTCACACTCAAAGTGGTTATCTAACCCTTCTATCCACTCCATCATCACCTATGGCTCCATTTTTCCACTGAAAAAGGGTACACCTTCTAGTGATTTTCCTATCATAGCTTTCAAAGATTTGATGAATGGCTCTTCTTGCAAATCAAGATCAAGCTCTGTCATTTTATCCTTTGCTGCCACTAACTTTCCTTTTCAGTCTGTCTCTTTCACCTTCTCACTCAATTCTTCTGTCTTATCTTGTACTTCATCAAGCGTAGTTTCTATTTCTTCTAGTCTTTCTCTTAGGATTTTATTCTCCTCCTCTTAATCATCAACTTTCTTTTCCAACTCTACATTGGTCACCATTATTGACTCACCCACTGATTCAAGATCACTCATATACCTTCCTATCCCAAATCTTTTAGGTCTCTAATACCAATATGTTAGGGAGGCTCCACCACTAAGTCATCTTCACTCACTCCTAGGTCACTCCTCTAGACCTACTAGGGCTTCTTCTTCTAACCTAACCTAAGGGTAGAACACTTGGTTCTCTTTCCCCTAACTCCAAGGGTCTGTCTACCAAAAAAGGGATTCACACTTCACTAAACCTACAAGGGTAGATTCCACCAAACCTACACAAGACCTTCAGACATTTTTTAGGTTAGGACTTAGTCTAGGTCATTCCTATAGACTCCATTCTTGAATTTTTAGAACCATAGTTCAATCATTCATCCATCGAGTTCCATATTTTAAGGGATACTGCTAGTGACTCCTTGTATCCCTAATCAGACTCCTAAATCCCAATTACTCAAAAACTTCACAAACAAGCCCCAAAACTAGTCATGGATCCATATAATATTTTGGAAAACTTTAAATTCATCCAGGGTTAGAGGATTCCAAACTATCATTACAATACTTCAAATCCCTCTGAGATAAAGTCCTTAAAAGTAATTCTAATAGGGCTAATTGACGTAAACACAAAAAGAACTAGATGAAATGGATTCATACAACACCATGATTGCTTATAGGGTATTACCAATTCTTAAAGACCACTATCTATGTATTGGATCTTACCACCCAATTCAACCCTGCATCAATTCAAAGTCTGAACTACTTTCTAGCTCCTAGCCGGGAATTGGTTGTCTCGTCTAGGGAAAGGTGTTAAAAATAGCCATCATCAATTTTGGGACTTGTACAAAAGGGAAAACATTTTATAAGAAATCCACTTTCCATCCTCCATGGACCATTAAGATCCAATGGAGGATGCTCACTATGGAGCCATATTTGCAAGATACACTCCTTCACTAGCAGAGAACAGTCAAGTAAGGATTGAATTCAAAATGAGAACTCTAAACTAAATAAGATCCTATAATAAATACTTGTAGAGAAATTAAATAACTACATGAAGTTGTTCAACACACAAAAACAAAGATTTCAATCCATCTACAACGCCTTTAAACTGAAATTATAAAAACTTGGATAGTATAGAGAATTGCTACTCTTCTACTTCTTGAAAATGTAACCAGAAAAGGTTCAACCTTTGTACAAGGCCATGGAATTCCTTAAATGAGCCCCTTTGATCGATGAAAAATTTTCAAACTGACACATAACTATGTTTGGCACAACAAAAATTTAGGGTTTAAACCTGTAGGTGCTCCTAATCCAAGACCAAAAGAAGGAAGCAAGAGAAGACCTAGATTATTACTGCCCACCAGATGAAAGAGACTTGGTATGAGAAAAGAGGGACCTGTTATGGACACTACGTGTCAGACAAGGAATGATTTCTTCCTCACCAATATTAAAAATCTTAATGACAAATGAAAGGAAATTTAACTTCCTACTATTTAGTTTCTTGGTTCTAGTCTTTGGACTCTGCTTAGTT
The DNA here is from genome assembly GCA_018584345.1 of Thuja plicata. Classification (NCBI taxonomy): domain Eukaryota; kingdom Viridiplantae; phylum Streptophyta; class Pinopsida; order Cupressales; family Cupressaceae; genus Thuja; species Thuja plicata. Next base: position 4,539,244 of record MU223517.1, on the reverse strand, counting down.
TAGTCATGCTCTACTACCACTTATTGTGAAAAAAATTATGCAAAAGAGAAATTTAATAGGAAAAATAATTTAAATACTTGATAATAATGTGCCACTTTGATGAGAGAGCCTCCTAAAATACTTTCACGAGGTACCTAGAAAATGTTTGATAAAAATCTATACTTTGATATGATGAAAATATTTGACCTTTACCTGATGACATTAAGTTTTTCCATTAGTATACTTAAAGGGGAAAACATGATAAAGGTCATCGGTATAGGCATAACCAATGGACAACAAGCATACCCAACAAGAAGACAAGACTATCGTGAAAATGCTAAGTATAGGCATAACCGACGATACAGTTTTGAGAACATTGCCGACGGAGCAGAAAATGCATACCCGACGAATAGTTCAAGTAAGGAACACCGATGAAGAAGACAGGCTGACAAAGCAGCCTGACCATCAGAACTGACAGTCAATTACAAAACCCGCAAAAAGGGGATCTGACTTTACACGACAGATAAAGCAATGTGATTCTATTTATAAAGTTTTTATTTGTTTTAAATACTTACTTGAGGGTCAAGCAAGCATATTGTAAATGTTTTAAAGCATCCTAATGGATCTAAAACATATCTAACTAAAGATCAAGGTCAAGTTGTAAACCTTGGATCTAGAGTTAATTTGAAAAGTGTGAATCAAGAATAGAGCTAGAAACTAGTATAAATAGATGTTTCATCACTTGCAATTAAAAAAAGGAGACTTGTAATCATTTTGAAAAATGATAGTAGCCATGGAGAGCATCTAAGCTGAAGAAGAGAATTCATGCAATGTTGAGAAACAGATCAAACCAGTTATCAAGAACACGGGAAGGCTACCGATGAGTAGAGACAAGGTATTACTCAATCACTCAAGGTGATTACATACATACATTGTAAGCTATACAGGATCTGTTATCAGCAATTAGAGATTGCATTCACTATCATATCAACATTTTTATTGTAGTTGCATTCTAACAAGTGCATCACAACAAAAATCCTTTTGTAGAAGGTGGACTTAACCATTCTTTGATAAATCTCTTAACAGAGTGCACACCTAACGGTGTTGTAAAAGCTTCAAATGAAGTAGATCCTAACAGGTCTCCACTCCAATACTCCTAACAGGGTAGATCATCAGAAGTGATCAATTGTAAGCCTTTACTGGCTCCATTCTTATCTGCAGATAGTGAAGTTTTGTGGGTAGACATCCCCACCACAATTTTTACTTCCTAACAAGAGTTTTCTACGATATCATATCATGTGTTATGTGTTATTTGGTTTCATGAATGTTTCTTGAATGTTTATACATATAAAGAACTTATATTATGATTATACATACATAAGCAAAGATGAATAGATAGATAGGTATATACAAATCTGATGACACAAAGGTTAATGGGCCAATCACATAAAAAGTTAAATAGAGGTACTGATTCACCCCTCCCATCTTAGTACATCATTCCAATAATTCCAACATTTACCATGTACTAATAATGGTGTAGTATGCTAATTAAGTAAAGGTGTGTTAACAATGTCCACCAATTCTCTAATATCTATTGAGGTGATAGTGTTGAGGATGGGGTTCCATATAAGTGACTTCATTAGTTTATTAAACTAGCCAAAAGTGCTTATCCACAAAAAAGATAACTAACTAACTAATACTAACTCTGTGTGTGTGTGTGTGTGTGTGTGTGTGTGTGTGTGTACATATATGCATATTAATGTACATATATGCATATCATTTAGTTATTACAAAAATATAAGTATATTTTCCATTGAAGAATATTATTCAGTAAATTAATAGATGTTAAATGATAATAAATTATTATAATAATATAGTTTAGAAATAAATAAATAAATTGATATATAAAAAAATTTAACATATTATAAATTTTACAAATATTTTACTAATAATTATTATTATGTTTGTTTATATGATTTTAGTAATTATAAAATTATATGTATATTTAAAAATGGAAAAATTTATTTAGTTAATTAGTAGATGTGAAATGAATGAAACGCACTTGAAAATAAATAAATTGATATTTTAATATTATTAAGATATTATAATTTTTTTGAAAAAAATTAAATTATTATGTATATATTTATGATAATAAAAATATACATATAGTTAAAATTAACAAATTCTTTCTATTTAATTAATAGATATGAAATGAAGAGACATTTAAAAGAAATAATTTGATCTAAATTTTAAAAATTCTCTGCATGCTTCTTGATTTTAAATTAAAATAAAATAGGATTTTCTTATTAAGAATTTATTAAATAATATTTTCTAAATAACTATTTCTATGTTTGCCTTTAAAAAAAAAATTTACATTGTTTATTTCAAATGGACATTTTTTTAAAAATTTAATACTAAACATTGAATCATATAGAACATATTACTTTCATTTTTTTAATGATTTCGTTTTAGAGATTATTCCATTTAGCATACATATTAAATATAATAAGTTGATCAATTTTGTTTGAAGTAATATATTACATCATTTCATATTATGTATTACATAAGCTTTTGTCTTTACCTTTTTATTATATCAAACTATCAATAATAAATGTTCTTAGTATTGACATGATATTTAGATTGTTCTTTTTTATTCTAAATTTCCAAGTATGACAAATCTAAGGGTGCAAGAAGATATTAACACTATTTCAAGTAGCTCCTTAGAGAATAGTATAAGGCAATTAGAAACAAAAGATGTTGATAAATCAAAAAACATCTCAACATATGTGGATTGATTGGGTATTTACTATGTGTGCTTGAATGAGACCTCTAAATCATGCACAAACTCAGCATAGTCTTTACTCAATTGTTCAATTTACAAAGACAAACATGAATTGTTTATCCTGCAAACTCAATTGACACGCCTTGCTGCCTCCTAATTAGTTGTGGATGTCGATTTTACCCTCAGAATGAGAGCCAACAACCTGACCATTGCTAACATGGAGAATTTCTAGAATGTGAGAAAAGACGAATTTGCCATTACTCTATGAATGAGATGCATTTAATCTATGAAAGCAAATTGCTCTTGATCTATGAAAATGAATTGCAACTAATTTAAAATGAATTGCAACTTGTCTATGGAAGAAAAATGCAATTAATCTAGGAAAAGAAAATACTCTTAGTCTAGAAATGAAATGCTTTTAATCTATAAAAGAAATTGCTTTTAAACTACAATTGAACTTGCCATTAATCTAGAAAGCTTGCAAGAATCAAATTGAAATGTTAGACATATAAATGAATCATAAATGAAAGGAATATATCTTCAATTCCAATTGAAACTAGCCTAATTATGCAATTTTAAGCTTGAAATCATGAAAGAAATTAAATGCAAAATTGACTATAGATTTGATGCTCTCCAAAACCATCCTCCAAAATGAAGGAAATGAGGTCCAATTTGTAGAAAACCATGGAAAGAGGGTGAAGAGTTTCTTGAAAAGAAACAGTGGTCTCTTCATTTCCATTTGAGACAAAAATGCAAAGATTATTTAAGTAAAAGGGTGGATTATTGCCACATGAGTGTCCTTTCACATGGAATTATGGAATTCCTTTTTAAGGATAATTCATCCACTAATTAAATAACCTTTCAATTCCTTTAATGTATATTAGCTAAAGGGGGTGGAATTGATTTAATTAAAAGCACTTAGGAATTTAGAATTAAATCAATTAATCATAGGGATTTTTAGCTAATAAACTCTGAGAGTTTAGGAATTAAATATAATGTCAGATTTATGCAAATTTGGATTTTCTGCATTTGAAACTCAGTCAATTAAAGTCAATTAGGAGGGGAATTTGCCTAATATAATAGGACTTCGATGATGAGAAAATTAAAGGAATGCACAAAAATTGATTAGGATTATAAGGTGCCAATTTTGGGGTGTTACATTTTGCCCCTATTTGAATTGATGTGTGAGCAGCGCATTGATTCAAAGAATAGTCTGATGTGAAGATGAAGATATCAGAAGTCTAGGTTAGGTTGCCAAGACACTGATCAGATTGAGAAGCAGAATCATCTGAGAGAAGATCAGAATCGGGGTTAGATTGCCCCAATGTCCACTGATAGCTGATGAAGATCTAGGACTATCTCCAGAATCAGGGTTAGATTACCCCAATACGAAGGTTATCCCTCTGAGATCCAGGTTAGATTGCCTAGATAACAGTCTAAAGATTTTTTGAGAGCCATCTTCAGAACGAAGCATAACTTTCAGGAATTAGGGTTAGATTGCCCCAATACCTAATGAGATTTCAAGAATCATCTCCAGAATGAAGCTTGATCCTTGAGGATCTGAGTTAGATTGCTCAAATACCTAGAAAGATAAGATGACAAGATGCGAGACATCAAGACGCCCCTAGAGATTCAAGATCATGGAATATCCAATTTTGATCATAAGGTACGAAAAACTGAATATGCCCCAAGTGATGAGGTACCCCTAGCGATGGAGACTTTTGATTCAGATCAGACTGATTCGAGAATAATGTGAAAAGATTCAATGATGCAATAATCTTTCCCCCTGAGGAGCGAAATCAAAAGATGACACAGCATAATGATGAGAGTGAGAAATCACAGAGAAATGAGATCAAAGATCCAGAGATACCAAAGATAGATCAAGAGAAGACAGAATCAATTTAGAATGATCAACAGGTCCTGTTGACTAGATTTGACCACAATGACTAGAATTTACTTTGATGAAAAGATTGCAGAATCTGAGAAAATGATAACAAGAGATAATGCTGGCAACAAAGCAACATCAGAAAATTGACTGCACAAGCGTCCGATCGCGTCAATCAAAAAATTTTAAAATGTGATTTTGAGCTGCGTAGGAGTGTCAAATTATGATTTCAATCACGAAAATGGATTCAGAATAGTCCATTTAGCCAGGGGTGCAATTTTCATGGAAAATAGAGCACTTTGAAAAATTAGGTCAAAGGCTATATAAGGCTCGGAGGGGTCATTTTCAAATCATTATTCACCTTTTGACTTTAGCAATGGTGAGGGCTCGAGCTGATATTGATAGCATTCCCGTACATTCTCACCGATTTGAGTGCTCCCGACGACACAACCGACCACTGGAGTATGACGCACCTGTGAGTAATCATAACCTGATCCTGTATTTCAGAGAAAAAATTATACATTTTTAGCATTTAGCATGTTTTTAGGTCATTTAGGACTTGTCTCGCCCAATCTCGTGTGAGGAAATAGTTTCCTCGCGCCGGCCTTAATCGCCTTTTGCGCGATGAATCTGAATCCTCACGCGGGTTAGGAGTTCCGCGTGGGGGCCCCTCCCCAGTGCTCGCACGAAGAGCACGTGTGCGCCGCATGAGATTTCTAAAATCTTGCACAACAACACATCCCGCCTCGCATTAGCTAGAAAGCTCACATGGGAAAAGAGTTTCCTCATGCGGGAAAAGAGTTTTCTCGCATGGAAAACTGGCCAAAGTTCAAAAAATGTCATTTTCTTGCGTCGCAGAGTTAGCTAGTTGCAATATCTCAAAACAGTGTGTATGATATGTCCGTAGTTGCATTTTTTGTTTTTTTCTTTGAAAATCATCATGTTGAGGTACTGATCCAATCTTGTCACTTGCTTTGCAGGTCGACTTCCCAGACATCAGTTTCTGATCCCATCATCCTTTTATGGGTGAGCTATTGCACAAGTTGTTAGATGCTGATGGGGCCCACATTGAGGGGCTAGGATCGACTTACTTGTGTGATGTGCTCGATATTTGGGTGAATCACAGATTACTTGGTGCCCTAGTTGAGCATTTCCATTCAGAGATGAACACTTTTCATTTGTCGCGGGGAGAGATGACGGTGACTCCTGAGGATGCATACCAGATTTTGAGAGTGTCTTTCCATGGAGCTCATGTAGAGTATTGCACACAGCCTAGAGAGGGTACAATGGCTTTGAGAGCCATTTTATAGGATGATTTGGTGATGGGCCGAGCCATCTCATGGGAGGATTTGATACGCAGCTATGGCAGAGATCATCCCCTGGCAATTGTTCTTGCACTATTTCTGAGTTGTCATCTGGTCCCTGATCGTGGTCAGTATGGATTAGAGTACGGCTGGGGAGTTATGTTGCGGAAGATGCTGGCCACACCTACAGTTACTTTTGGATGGGGCGAGTGTATGCTCATGCAAATGTACCATGAGATGCATGAGATCATGTATCGGGGTGTCGTACTATGGCGGTAGGAGTCGTCATTTTGCAGATCTAGGCCTGGGAGCACCTTCCCGTATGTAGGCCAATATTCCATGATACATGGCAGCTATTAGAGCCATAAATTTATAGATACACCAGTCCGATGACCCAGCCCACACTGGGTAAGACTGAGCAGTGGAGGGCACAGCTTGATGATATGGCTGCAATCATATGGCGACCTTGGGCAGCCACTGAGGTGTGGGATGATGCTCACCATGAGTTATCATTTATGTTCTGTTCACGTCCTTTGATTGGGTGTACCATCACTATCATTGAGTGCTTCTTGCTTACGCACGTATTGTGCCAGTTCGGGAGGCTATAAGATGTGTCTCTAGAGTACTGTACTTATGCCTGATTCATCAATGAGATGAAGAAGGGTTGGTAGAGACTACTTGACAGAGGCCGCAGCATGATAAACACCCAGGTACACCACCAGCCAGGTGGGATTATATGGCAGTAGTGATAAATGCAAGTGTGACACCTGCATATAGAGATTACCTGTTAGCTCACCAATTTCCTAGATTTACGACTCCAGTTGGTCACATACCTCATGTGGTACAACCATCACCACAGTAGCAGGCACAATAGGTTCCTCCACTAGGGTAGTAGCCATAGGATCAACAGCTATAGCAGCCACCTCTACAGCAGTAGGAGAGAGTTGTACGACCTAGGATAGTTCAGAGTGATATTCCTATGAGACCCATGGGATCAAATGCAGGTGCTAGGCCCAGTGGTAGTCAGGATAGGACCACTGAGTAGGTAGATGATACAGTCATGGCTGATGCTATTTCAACTGATCCACCAGCAGGAGGACAGGTAGCAAAGTTGTAGGAGACTCTCCAGAGAGTCAGAGAGAGAGCCCGATAGACTCAGAGAGAGCGTGATGAGCTCCATACACAGGTGATCATTCAAGATACATGGATATCAAAGCGAGACTGAGAGATTAGACAGTTGTGAGAGGCACTAGCTAGATCACAGTTGGAGACAAGATACGAGGCTACTCAGGCTTCTTACTATTATGCTGCATACACTATTGTAGTTCCTGAGGTAGTGGATCAGATTCAACCTTTTACAGAGTATGCTGGTGCATGGTTTGTTCCACTGGGACCACCTCCAGCGGGACCTCCCCCTCCTCAGCAGCAGGGTATGCCACCCCCTCGGTAGCAAGGCATGCCACCCCCTCCACCTCCTCCAAGTGGTTAGATGAGAAACACTGATACACATATTGTACCACCATTTTGACATATTGTGCTCGAGTAGCACCCTTGTACATTTGGACCGATCGATATATATATGAGCTTGATTTTTGGCATCATTGTACATGTTTATATATTGCTTTAGATGTGTATGTTTTATGATATGATTTCCTATATGATTTAGATGTATGGATTAGAGATGTATGAAAATGCATGAATATGCAAATGTTTATGCACATGTTTTATTGATGTATGAAAAAAATGCTATGATAGATGTTAGATGGATAAAGGCTATGTATGATTTGATTTATGTTTATACTTGATGCACATGTTTTATGGATATATATATAAATGCAAATGAATGTATGGAGATGCACTTTTTGGAAATGAATGTAATGCAATGAATGTGATGGTACTAATCATCTCATGTAGGATATTTGCAATATACAACCGGTACTAACCAAAAGAACATGAATCGAAGATCGAGAACGAGGACCGGACACTTGTGCAGTCGAGAGGAAACCATGATGAAAGATGACGAACCTTGAAGAATGAGAAGATGAATGAAGAGAGCACCAAAACTACCGCGATGCAAGCCTAAAATGTGAATGCAAGCCTACAATGCAAATGCAAACCTAAGCTAAATGCAATCCTAGGACTTGGTTGTTGGACTCATCGTATTTATCATCATCTGGTGCTTTTGGATCATCGGAGTCAATACAATCCTTACTGGTGCCGCTGCAACCATAATAATATGAATATGACTTTCATCAGATAAGATGTAGGAAATAAACATAAGCACCGAGGTACAAAAGCCAAGGTCACCTGAACATTGTTTCCAATTTGATGTAGTAAAAGTTCATAAGTAAACAAACAAAGCAATAATAGTCAAGGAGATAATTTTGACATCCCGTTGGCGTACAAATAAACAAGATCCAGGGATGTGAGGATTTTCCACCTTAATGTAGAAGTTCTTATCACATACACCCTATTTATTTGACGTTGCCAGATCATTGAAACCACACAAACAAGCAGTAGACAAAGAAACTATTAGTGAAATTCATAAGAACAGACAGCATACAAAGAAAGAGTCAATCATATCTCAGTATGTTTCAAGGCTTACGAGTATGTCTATGTTTAGGGTGTTGAAAAACACCATTGTGCTTGTGAGTGCATTGTGTTTGATTGCTATCGAGAGATGTTTACGTCACGAGATATCCGAAGTGTGTTGAAAAACACAGATGTGTCCAAAGAGAGCGTTGAGAAACATTGTTTGATTAAGGTGTTGAGAAACACTAGTTCGTACCAGTAGAGAGTTGTCATTTAACAAGATTACTGACTCAAGTGCAAATCAAAGATACGATCGAAGTGGGGAACCATGCCCCCAAGTAATGAATGCATCAAAGGCAAACAATCAGATAACGAGATGAATGAAGAGAAATCTTAGAAGTAGTGACAGTAGGCAGACTCAGTGAGAACCACTGGTGACTGTCGCAAGGGAGATTCTCAAGCATAAAGATCAATAACAAGATCAAGGCATCAGCAGGAAGACGCAGTGAGATCCACTGGTGACTGATGCGGAAGAGAGTCTCAAGAAGAGATGAAGTGCTATGAAACATCGGCAGGCAAACACAGTGGGAACCACTGGTAACTGATGCAAAAGGAGAAAGACTCCAAAAAGATAGGACAATGCCCCCTAGACAAGGAACATGCCCCTGAGTGTGATTAGTTTCAATCCATGTGAGGTCGAGAAAAATCTCGAAGATGCCTGAAAGCAAAAGCACGAGCAAGCAAACCCAAGAAGGAAAGAAAACTAAAGCAGGAAAGTGAGAGATTTTTAGAATTTTAAAGATTTTACAATTTTTAGATTATTTAAAGATTTTGCAATTTTTAGATTTTTAAAGATTACTCGATCTCAAGCAAGATCACATTGGTGTGCCCCCAATGTCTAGCAAGGTGTAGGAGATTGCATATGGATTAGAAAGCTGATGTATGAGATGGATAGCCAATGATGGATGAAGAGGGTGAATGCAACCCTCAAAGATAGTCTCCTCAATATTACCCAAGCTATGGAAAAAAGCATATAGAAATGTAGGCTCATGGGGCAGTGCTGGAGAGAATTTAGGATAATGACCTGATGTCATGAAAGCATGTGGTCCAAAAGAGTGGACATGTCAAGAGACTTTTGAGAAACAGTTTTTCAATTTTGATCAAGACCAAGGGGTCAACTTTGGATAGGACATAGCTATAAAAGCGTAATTAGGATAAGGGGTGATGGAGGTATAAGCACATGTTTTGGATTATGACACAAATGTGCAGAGATAGTAAGATAGGCTTGGGATAAGCAAGATCACGATAGGGTAGCATGCATGAGAGAAAGTAAATAGGCTACTAGAAGGCATCATGAATGTCAAGATACATGATTCTCATGGATAGGCTCAACCTTGTCAAGATCAGAAAAGGAACATGGATGTTCATGAGCTAGCTAAATGTAAGATGTGATGGGAGAAGATGACATGGAAGGAACTTGCCCCCAAGTGAAGAGTGCAAGTAGGAGGAATTACGCATGACACCTGTTTGCCAGGTTTTCATCATGGTACTTATCCAAGGTGCCAC
>MU223517.1:4459431-4484523 GCA_018584345.1 Thuja plicata | reverse complement strand
AGTTCATTGTTTATAGTTTTGTGATATCTTATCTATATATTCATTTCAAATTACATACACATTTATTAAACATTCTTTCAAATTGCTTAAAGTATTTCAGTTTATAGTTCATGATATATTGATTTCAGTTATATTTATTTCAAGTTCCTTGCCATACTTTGAGAGACGGAAGTTTGAGTTCCATACATAGGTTATCTGCTATAAAAAGTCTGTTCATGTGAAGGTTCACCCGCCTTGGTCCTACAGAGCCAGAAGTGCAGGGGAAGAGGATCATAATCGATCATTCCCGTTAGTTGGCCAAAAACAATTGGTTTTCCAAACATTGGATTGGCAAGTCCATAGGAAATCCAATTCAGCATTTTTGGGCACCAACAGGATCGGCATAAAATATTGCAAAAATTCCTACTGCATGAGCAATAGCAGGTCCTCTATGTACAACATATTGTAACTTACCAATCATTAATCGGTAAAGTGTTTCATTCATTTCCTTTGACTCGTCTTCTTTTTATAACTTTCAACTAGTAGACATCGGTGTTCCAACTGGTCTTGAATCTTCCATACCAAATATCTTTAGGATCTTCTTGATGTACTTTTATTGTGTGATGTAGATCCCATCCTTGACTTGTTGAACCTGTACTCCAAGAAATAATTTTATCTCTCCTATCATGTACAACTCAAATGCCTTTCTCATCTCTTCATCAAAAGTTCTCCATAATGTGTCGGTTCCTCCAAAAATAATAGCATCAACAAATATTTCAGCAATCAAGATCTTATTATTACTATCATATTTCAGATACACATTATTGTTGTTACTTTTTCTTTGAAATCCAATCTTGATTAAATATGAATATAATATTTCATACCATGCTCAGGGTGCGTGCATCAAACCATACAGTGCTCTGTGAAGTTTACATACCATGTCCTTGTTAGTATTCTCAAAAAGTCCTTCAGGTTGCTCAATATAAGCTTATTCTTCAAGAATACCATTAAGAAATGTAGACTTGACATCCATTTGATAAACTTTTAATCCTTTATAGGTTGTATATGCTAGTAGAATTCTAACTCCTTCTAATATAGCAACAGGTGCAAAATTTTCACCATAATGAATACCTTCTTTTTATGCATACCCTTTGCAAACCAATCTTGCTTTGTTTCTTGTTACATCTCCATGTTCATTAAGTTTATTTTTAATAAATTTTTTATCTTTAGGTCTCGGTACCAAAGTCCATGTGTTGTTCTTTTCAATGTGATCTATCTCTTCTTTCATAGCTTTAATCCAATCTTCATTCTCCAATGCATCTTTAACTCTTGTAGGCTCAAATTCTAAAATTAAACATGTATTGTCTCTTGTCTTACTTCTTTTCATAACTCCGTCATTCTTGTCTCCAATAATATTACTCAGTGAGTGATCTCTTCTCACATGCATAGCTAGAACAAGCTCAGTAGGTGGTGGTATTTCTTCATTTTTATCATTCGGTGGTAGTTATCTCTATTCATCTTCGTCCTTGGTGTGTTCTCTTGATACGGTATTAGGAATCTCAGGTTGAACATATACAAATATTTGGTTGTCCTTGGGTTCCTTCTTAATGTCTTCATCATTTTTCTCTGCAAATTCATCAACCCTTACATTTGCACTTTCTACAATTTTGCTATTAGACTTGCTCAAACACTTGTATGCTTTTATCTTTGTAGAATACCCTAAGAATATTCCATTTTTTCCTTTAGAATCAAACTTTCCATCTCTAGCATCTTTGAGAATATAAAACCTACTTCCAAATACTTTGAAATAACTTACATTCAGTTCATGATCATACCAGATCTCATATGGAGTCTTGTTTGTACTTTTCTTTAGTTGAACTTGGTTTAGTGCATAAACTATAGTGTTAACTACTTCTCTCCAAAAATTTTATGAAATACCTTTCTCAATCATCAGCATTCTTGCACAATCAACAATGGATATATTCCTTCTTTCTTCTATACCATTTCTTTGTACCCTCAGTGTAGACATTTGTCGCTTTATTCCATGTTCATTGCAGAAAAGTGTAAACACATCAAATGTAAAATCACATCCTCTATCAGATCTCAAACACTTCAATTGTCTTCATGTCTCCTTTTCAACTCTAGCCTTATACCATTTAAACATTTAAAATGCATCATATTATTCTTTTAAAAACATGACAGACATCATTCTTGAATAATCATCTACAAATAAATGAAGTACCTATCACCATAGTAGCTTTGTGTTCTCATCAGTCCACATAGGTCAATGTGCACTAAATCCAAAATTCCTTGTGTAGTGTAAGACTTTCTTGTAAAACTTGACTTTTTCATCTTACCAGCTTGACATCCTTTGCACATGACATTTTTCAAGTTTGTCTAATTTTGGTAGACCTCTGCCTCTATTATTTTTGCCCACTTTAATAAAATTGTCAAAATTCACATGACATAATCTCTTGTTCCATAACCATTCTCATCAACTTAAGAAAATAGACAACTCTTTGTAGAAGTATCAAGGTAGAAAAGGTTGCCTCTAGATTGTTCTCTAGTGGAAATCAAACCTCCATTTTGATCAAATACTTTTATCTTTTCATTCTGAAATTCCAATCAATGTCTTGAATTGTTCAGTTGTGCCACACTCAACATATTATACTTTAGTCCTTCAACCCAATAGACATCATCACATTTTGTATTATCCAGTAGAATTATATAACCTTTACCTTTCATAGGATATGGAGCATTATTACCAAATCTAACATACCCTCCATCATATTCTTCCATAGTAATGAGCTTATGTGTATTACCAATTATATGATGTGAAAAAACACTATCTATAATCCAGGTATCATTCTTGATTACATGTGATATTAGGGCCTTTTCTTCTTCATACCTTTCTTCATCAAAATCATCCTTGATAGAAACATACACAACTTATTTTTCTACTTCATCATTTGTATCATCATCATCGGTTAGTCCTTCTTCATCCATGTAGCATGACTTCTTACCTTTGTTATTGAAATCTTGGTATCTCCTGAATTTGTTCTATCTTCTGTTATCATCTTAGTTGTCTTTCTTCTCATCATTATTGTTGTCGAGACATCTAGATTCAAAGTGACCAATCTTGTTACAATTAAAACATTTTAAGGGTAGCTTACCTTGGTACTTTCCTTTTCTTCTTTGTAGTCTTCTAGTTATTAAAGCTTCAAATTGTTGATCCAGTCTTTCATCTTTGACAAACAGTTCCTCTAGCTCACTTCTGCACTTTTGAAACCTTTCACTACACTTACTTATATAACCATCATCTAATCTAGTTTCACTAGAATTTCTATTTTTAAAAGATGACTTGAATACAGACTCACTCTTAGTAGTGGCAGGTAAACTATTATCATATTCATTTAGCTCAAAAGAAATCAACTTACCAATGGTAACATATAGTGAAACATGCATCTGAGGAATGGATCTTAGTTCTTATATTGCAGATACTCAGATGAAATAGATCGATAATAGTGTTCTCAGTAGTTTACTTGCAACATCTTCTTCTTCAATATGTCCTCCAGCACCTCTGATAGAATTCATAATTTCCTTCAGTCTAGTGTTGTACTGTGTAACAATTTCACCTTCTTTCATTCTCAAAGAATCAAATTTGCCTCTCAAACTTTCAGGTTTAGCCTTTTGAACATGTTGATCTCCACCATATACTAGTTCAATCTTATCCCATATCTATTTTTCTATATCACATCCTTTAAGGTCATTGAACTCCAGATCGGTGGGAGAAGATGATATCTCATTCATAACTTGTGTGTGATCTTTCCTTTCTCTTTTTTTCTCAAGTGTCATAGGGCCAAATGGTGGTGGTGAATACTCATTGTCAAGATAGAGAATTGCATACTCTCCATTTCTAGATACGTGCAGCCTCATCCTTCTTTTCCATGTAGAGAATTTACCCTTGTTCAACTTTGGTGCCTCCCTCTTATACATCTTCAGATCTTTTACTCAAGTATTTTAAACTTATCTCTTTAGAGTACACATCTCTGACACCAATTGCTAGGTCCACTCTAAAACCAATTTTAGGTTTATTGAGAGGGGGTGAATAAGAAAATAGTAAATCTTTAAACCTTAAAAACTTAAACTCTGATTCAACTCCGTAAGGAAAACTTCAGTATTAACCAACTCAGTAATAACTTCACTGTTTTAATCTGCAACTTAAGAAATCATCAAATAACATGAAACTTCAGCATTCTACACAACATATAAAAATAGTATTTCATGAGGAAACCCAAATAGGGAAAAGCCTCTTTGGGAATTTTCACCCACAAATAAAAATACTCTTCTGAATTATGCTCGGTTAAAATCCAATTATGTTAAAGATTACAATACACATTGTTAAATGTGTGTTAAGGTATTTTCCTCATATATGTTAGGATTTACAATAAGACTGTTAAGTCCACTCAGTTAAGACTGTTAAGTCCACTCACAAGGATTTACAATAAGACTGTTAAGTCCACTCAGTTAAGAGATTTCTTTGCTAAAAATGTTAATAAGAAATAGTATAGAATTTGATCTGTAATATTGCAATTACATCTTGCTTGGTTAGGTCCCTTATGCACTCTTTCACTACTGGCATCAACACTTCATCAATCTATGGTCAAGACTCAGATTCCACCTTTTCTTCTTCACTGCTTCACTCGATAGCACTTCCACACTTCAACTTGTAAATGCTTTTCCACACTTAACTCATTCAATCTCATCCTTTAAATAGACCTATGTTTTTGCCTCTTAATCTCCTTGATTAGGTTTTCCTTCAATTACTCTCAACCGTTAGATCATCCTTATGAATAGATTCAATGAATTTGATGCTCGGTAAACTATTTTTCATCACCTCAGGACTTGAACTTTTCTTGGAATTCATATCATTTCTTTTTCCATGTAATCTTCACCATAGATAATCACCTTGAATTTTACTGATCATAGATCTTTGTAACTAACTCTTCTTCATCCTTGCAATCTTCTAAATCACTATAGCTTTGCATTAAATGCATTATGATCTTTGTGTATAATCAATTTTTCTGCTTGGTAACTAACTTCATGTACTCTATTTCTTGGCTCACTTTTCTTTACTAACTAACACTTCCTTCAATTGACAGACTTCTTCCTGCTTCATGACTAAATATAAATCCATTTGCCAACTTGATCATTCTTCTTTACCAACTCAAAAACATCAAATGTAAAGTAGAAAACAACTATATACCAATATATTTTTATCATTGTCTGATCTATATTAATTGCCCAATTAAATCATACTTCAAAATATATGTAATATGAACCAAAAAGCAATTACTTGACATCAATGACAAAATAGCAACTGATCTAATCCTTTCTACAATCTTGTATACCTCTGATCTCAATCTTCATCATCATCACCAACAATAAATGTACTATTTGTGTTTATGGAATCATTATGTGGCATTTCTAATGTGAGTGTCATTTTTACTATGTTTCAATAATATTTGATGTGTTTGGAAAATATTTATTTCAATATGTGTTCCATGTGTTTCCATAATACTTGATGTTTTTGACTTTTAATGATACACATCTATCACTATATGTTAAAATCAAATAAAATTAATAAACATTGAATGATCTATAACATATTTTGTAGTTATCATTTGTAAACTACATAGTTTATATAATCAGACCCACTATTTATAGTTTGATAAATGACATTTCCTCCTATTTATATATTCATGATGTTAGAGTCACAACTTTTCATTATTATTTAAAAATAATATTTTGAAAATAAATTCCTTTCTCTCCATTTATTCTCCACGCCTACTCAAGTACAAACACTATGTTCCCTACTTTCTTCACAGTTTTGTAGTTGATCATCTTTCATCAAGAGAATGAACAAGCTATCTTAATTGATCCACTTTCATAAAGATCTTTGTACTCGTACGACAACATTTCCTTAGGAAGTGATCCAATAAAAGCTCTGGAAATTAATTGATCTCTCATGCAAAGAGGAGAAAATGGATAAAAATGACATTATGGAAAATATTGTAGGCATTTTCATGCTTCCAAGCATGGAGAACCTCTTCCACCTTGCCTATTATTAGAGGGATTAATTTTTCCAACTAGCTAGTCTAGGTTGGCCCCTCAATCTTCTATAAACAAATGTGCATAAAAAATTTATTTTACCCCCCCTCACCAAGAATCTCAACAACTCTATGAATGTTTAGTAAGCATTGAGCATTTCATTCTCTATAAGTTTATTCATACAATTTCCTAGGTAATTATGTCTAGAGATATTATTCTTCTTTGTTCATGTTCGTGGATTTTGTATAGTGATAAATCCATATCATAGAATGTGTATATCATAAATGAAAATGTATAATAGTGTTATAGAATGTGTATATCGTAACTGAGAATGTATAACAATGTTATAGAATGTGCATATCATAACTGAAGAAACCTTTCTGAGAGTGACATTGAGAAAGGCCTGGGTTTTTACTACATTACATCCTGCTGCTCTACTTCATAATTTGGGAAACGAATGGAAAGATTTGGGAAGATTTGTAAGAAAGATTCAGAAACATAGATGCTTAACTATTGAAGAAGCTTTTTTAAAAGGATGTTTCCATTCTTTGATTTTCAAGGACAGGGTAGCCCATAAAACACTTTGGATAGTTGATTAAAATATTTTAATGGCCATGGATTACAATCTTCAAATAATTATAATGTAAATATTATTTATTGGCTAACATAGGCCAATTATATTGGAGAAATTACTTCTTAGATGTAGAGTACAAAGTGAATGAATCTACATTATTTTCTATTATATTCACATCATTATAGTTATATTTATAATTAAAGCTGCATTTTGTTGTATAAAGTATTTTCATATCCAATATTCATTTTCTGTTGAAATTGGAGTTTATATAACCTATCTAGTTTCTATTTTAGTTGAGGTGCCTCACTCAAATAACATGTAAATAAAATTATAAGGCCAAGCGTAGGTAAGATTAGTTTTACTTTTCTATCAACATTTTGGATCACATTCCATGATCCATCATCAGATGAGGCAAAAGAAAGATGCTATTCAAAATGTTGATCAAATGTAAAACTAAAGTTATAGAGTTATTAATGGGAGTTATATAATAAAAAATTCCATACAATTATTTGTCCCTAATCCATTTTCTAAGAAGATAATACATATGCTCCATAAAATAGAAGTGAATACTAAATTGGAAAGCTATGGAATATTGCTAAAAACTATAAAATAGAATTAAATAGTATTTCAAGGACCTATAGATTATTGCTTAAAAACTAATAATTTGTTATTTCTATTAAAAAAATAAAATCAAAGAAGTTTAAATTTTTTAGAAGGATAATGATAAGTAGGTCACTATACTAATTCATGTTGAAAAGCTAATTCATAGCATTCATTTGGAATCAAAATTTAACAAATCTCATTTATCTATAGTTATGTGGCTTTACAAATTGGAGTGTAAAATACACTTAAACATGAAGTCATCTCATCTCTAATAAAAAGGAAAAACCCATCAAAAGAGGCAACTACTAAAGTCAGTTGCAAAAAGACATCCATGAGAGAAACTTGCTAATTTGAGCTTCATTGAACCCAAAACTATGTGGCATAATGCAGAAGACTTCACATCATAGAAAATAAGAATAATCTTAGCTTTACTCTGCAACCAACTCTTCCAAACATCATCGAGGACTAAGAATATCATTTGGAGAAGATGGCCATGTGAACTGTAGCAGAGTGGATGGAAATGAATCAATTCAAATTATAATATTGTCTTTAGGATTTAATGGTGTGGTTTTTGAGTAAAAATCATTGATCCATGTTTCATGTTAAGAGGTTCATAAGAACTCATCTCTCATGAGAATGAATGGAACAATTA
This sequence comes from Thuja plicata, assembly GCA_018584345.1. Classification (NCBI taxonomy): domain Eukaryota; kingdom Viridiplantae; phylum Streptophyta; class Pinopsida; order Cupressales; family Cupressaceae; genus Thuja; species Thuja plicata. The sequence goes on along the minus strand of MU223517.1, from coordinate 4,476,604 downwards.
GCACCCATTGCATCTAGGTGATACTTAGAGAGGTGAAGTATTGGACCTTTCTATAATTTAGTACTACTCCAACTTAAACAAACTTTAACAATGGAGTTTTCTCCAAGGTTAAACCCACTTAACTTACCACATTATTTACAAAACCTTCGTCAAATATATACTTATAAAATATTCAATAAACAACCCATCTACCTCATCAATGAATGAATAAATAGAAAATATTTTCCTAATTAATGTTAGAACAACTGAGATGAGGTGGGGTGAATCAGTGGCCTCAAAAATTAATCCAATAATTCAACCAAAACTTTATACCACAAATATAAAACCTCTAGTTATCTTCAGTCCTACAAGATACCATATATATATTGCTCAGAATATACTGTTTATCCTTTTTCTTAAGCTTTACCGAATAGCGGTTTATCTTTTCCTAGCCTTACCGAATATCAGTAAATAACTTAGTGTTTACTGATCAATCATGTTTTAGTAATGTGTAAAGAAAAACATCAAAGTAATGAATGATATACACATTTGACACATGGATTTTTAACGTGGAAACCCATTTAAGGGAAAAACCACTTGGGACCGGTAACCCAAAATTTTCACTCTTATGAAGTGAGCTCGGTGAATAGCCAACCCTGTTAAAGGTTACAAACACATTGTTAAGTGCGACCTTGTTAGAGGATTTAAAACTAATAGTTTATCACTTGACCTAGCATTCACACTATGTTGTCAACATGAAAACCTTTTGATAATCCTTGGGATGTATCTCAATATATAAAGGATGGTTAAATCCTACTCGGTTAAGAGATTTTATGAATCAATGGTTAAACTAAAACAGTATATGATATGTTCATAAATACAACTTAATCTTCAAGATGTTTAGATCTATTATAAGTCCACAATACCTCTTCTAATCAATGTTATCTTCAATTTCTTTGCTCCACTTCTTTCTTCGCAATGAATGTTGTTGCTTCTTTGTTGTTCAGTGTCTACAAAATTCTTATCTATGTTCTTTAGCTTGTATGATTAGGTCTGCATGAAGACTTCTATCTTCACAAGAATTATATTCAGAATTTTATCCCTCTCATAATGAATTACTTGTCTCTTTATATAGACATGATTTCACCATTTCTCTCTTCTTGTTTATTTCTCTCTTCTTGTTTTCTTCGTTGATAACTTCTTGATTTGTAAAGCTCATCATGCTTGCTTTAGTTTTATTCTGTAAATCTCTCATTGTTTTCTGGAATAAAACATGCTTTAAATATCCTTCTTATCTTTAGCCTTTAGTTGATCGATGAAAACAAAGTAAACAATATAAGTTAACTCTATATTTAGCTCCTGACAGCTAAGCTGTTTTGTCATTTCCTAACTTCAGTTCCTGTTAGTCAACACTTCTGTTGTGCTCAATGACTACTACAGATAGCTCAGGAATCAACTTTAGTTTTGTTCATTGACAAATGAGATTAGCTTGGTAATTCTTTCTTGGGTATCACTTTCTCAGGTAACACTGTTTTTCGGCTAACACTGTGAACTTTTGTGCTTGGGGTTCACTGTCTGTCAGGGTTTACCATCGCTCGGTGTATGATTACCAATGAAAAAAACTTTGTCTCTTCATATATTTAAGTGTTGTGACAATATGTATATGAGAAATCATACCATATCAAGTTGACATCAATGACAATACAATATATTAACTGATTTAATGTCTTGCATTATCTTTATGTAGCTCAGTGATCATCAACTTGGTCATCTTCAAACATTCAATCAGTTATAGTTCATCAATCTCTCCCTTTGGCATTTATGGAAATATACTACTAACACAATATGAAATATATCAGTTGTAGTTCATCAATCTCTCCCAAACCTTATTTTTCTATAACCAATTCAAATATCTGAATTTTGGTAAGCTCTTCTAGATTAGATTTGGTTCTTGCAGAGTACCTTCTCCATTCCTTTTTTTGGATATATATGCAGTGTTTAACTTTTTTCAATTCTCTCCCTTTGATGGATGGTTGTTTATTTGAATCTTTCTTTGGATCTTCTCTCTCCCTTTGTAGAAACTTCTTTTTCTAAACTTTTCTCTCCCTTTAACTATTCCTCTTCCTTATGGATATTTCTTTTCTCTCCCTAGATGATATCTCTCCCTCATCTTTGGATATTCTCTCCCTCATCTTTGGATATTTTATATGGATATATTCTCTCCCTTTGATAGCAATGCCAAATATATAATATCTCTTTCCATAATATATTTCTTGAATTTCCTCTCCATCAGCAATATAGCTTTGTAGTAGCCAACAATTTCTCTGGTATTCGGTGCAGATAAGTACCTTTCTATGTATTGATATATCCTTGCAGTCTATTTCTAGCTTGCATCAACATGATTGATCTTCTGATAATGTGTAGGCTAATGCATCCTCCTAGTCATCTTAGTGACTAGTAGACAAGGGTCTGACCCCTAGTCTCTTCCTCAGGTACTCAAATGTATCTTTTGGCAATGGCTTTGTGAATATGTCTACTAATTTTTCTTTGGATTGTACATATTCCAGTCTCACCTCTTTTTCTTGAACTTGATCTCTTAAGTAATGATACTTAATAGCAATGTGCTTTGTCTTAGCATGCATTACAGGGTTGTTTGAGATGTATATTGCACTTGTGTTATCACAATAGATAATCACTAGTTCAAGGATTTTCATATTCATACCTTCTAGTAATTGTTTTCTCCATGCAATGTTAGAACAATTTGCAGCAGTAGCCACATATTTTGCTTCTCCAATGGACTGTGAGATGCATCCTTTCTTTTTACTTATCCATGTGACAAGTTTGTCACCCATAAAGAATGCTCCTCATGTTTTTCTCTTTATATCATCTATGTTTCCAGCCCAATCAACATCTGTATAGACTTGAAGCTCAAATTTTCCTTCTTTATTATACCGTAGACCATAGTCTTTGATATTCTCTAGATATCTCAGAATTCTTCTGATAGCACTCATGTGTGATTCCTTGGGATTAGTAGAGAATATTGCAACTATACCAATTGTTTATGCTATATCTGGTTTAGTATGTACAACATACATTAGTTTTCCAAGCATTGATCTATATAAGGTCTGATTTACCTTGGTTGACTTGTCTTCCTTTGTCAGTTTGCATCCAGTTGCCATAGGTGTTCCAACTGGTTTGGAATATTCCATCTTGAATATCTTCAGCACTTCTTTTATGTTTTTGGATTGTGTGATGTAGATGCCTGCATCCTATTTTTGAATCTATAAACCAATAAAAAAATTGATCTCCCCAAACATTGGCATCTCAAACTCTTTTCTCATTTCATCAGCAAATGATTTGCATAACATATCATTACCTCCAAATATTTTATCATCAACAAATATTTCAGCAATCAAGATCTTATCATCAGTATCTCCTTTCAAATATAGATTACTATTATCACTTGTTCTTACAAATCCAATACTAATGAGATAAGAGTGAAGTCTTTCATACCATTCTCCCGGTGCTTGTTTCAATCTATACAAGGCTTTGTGTAGTCTACATACCATATTCATCTTTCTAGGATAAACAAACCCTTCAGGTTGTTCGATGCATACCTCTTCTTCTAGTATTCCATTTAGGAATGCATATTTGACATCCATTTGGTATACCTTGAATCCTTTGAATGCATCATAAGAAAGTAGAATTCTTACTCCTATTCTAGCAACGAGTGCAAAGATTTCTCCATATTCAATACCTTCTTCTTGTGCATACCCTTTGCATACTAATCTCGCTTTGCTCCTTGTGACTTCTCCATTCTTATTCATTTTGTTTCTGAATATCCATTAGGTACCAATGACATTTTTGTCACTCAACCTAGGTACTAATATCCATGTCTTGTTCTTCTCTATCTGTTCAATCTCTTCATTCATTGCACTAACCCATTCCTAATTCTCAAGTGCATTATTAACATATTTAGGCTCAAAATCACAAATCAAACATCTAGTGTTTAGTGACTTACTTCTTGTTCTCATTCTAGCCTTTTTGTTTCCTATGATCTGGTTTTGTGGATGGTGTCTTCTGACATACTTGGAAAGTACAGGTTTAGATATATGTACATCATTTTGATCATCATTTTGACCTTCATTTTGATCTTCATCATCGCTCGGTTCAGCATTGTGAGCATTTTCTTTATTTTTGGTGTTTGTAGCCTAATGCTTGGGTGCATTGTTATGTTTCTCAGTAGCGATACACTATTTCTCAGGCAAAGTGTCAGGTTCTTCAGTGTAGACAAACTTGTTGTAATCTTTCAGCTCCTTTGTGCTTTCCTCGTCATTTTTCTCAGCAAATTCATCCACTTTGACATTTGCACTTTCAATGATCTTGTTAGAGGATTTGCTAAGACATTTATAAGCTTTGCTTTTGGTAGAGTATCCTAGAAATATTCCTTCATCACCTTTGGAGTCAAGATTTCCATTTCTATCATCTTTCAAAATGTAACATTTAATTCCAAAAATTCTAAAGTAACTTACATTAGGTGTGTATCCATACCATAGCTCATAGGGTGTCTTATTGGTGTTTTTCCTCAATTCAACTATGTTCAATGTATAGACAATAGTACTAATATCTTCTCTTCGGAATTTTTGTGTGATACCTTTCTCAATCACTAGTGTTTTGGCACAATCAACAATTGATTTGTTTCTCCTTTCAGCAATCCCATTTTTTGTGGTGTTCTCGGTGCAGAAACATGTCTTTGAATTCCATGCTCATTACAAAAGTTAGTAAATTCATCAGAAATAAATTCTCCTCCTCTATCTAATCTCAGACATTTTAGTTCTTTTCCAAATTTATTTTCTATTATATATTTATACCATTTAAACATCTTAAATGCTTCTAATTTCTCTTTTAAGAACATAACAGTCATTATTCTAGAGTAATCATCAACAAATAGAATGAAGTATCTATCACCATAATAGCTCTTTGTTCTCATTGGTCCGCATAAGTCACTATGGACTAATTCTATAATATCATTATATGTGTAGGTCTTGTTTTTGAAACTAGACTTTTTCATTTTATCTTTTTGATAATTCTTACACATGACATGCTCGGTCGTTGACATGCTCGGTAAGCCTCTTACTTTCCTTTTATTGCTTATCCTAACCATGTTGTCAAAATTCACATGACATAACCTTTTATGCCACAACCATATGTCTTCATTTCTAGCTAATAAACAAGTGGTTTCAATTTTATCAAGATAGAATAGGTTACCTTTTGTTTTTTCACTAGTAATGATCAACCTTCTTGATTCATTAAAGATCTTTGCATTTTTGTTCTCAAATGCAACTCGGTGTCCTATGTTATTCATTTGTGAAACACTCAATAGATTATAGTTAAGTCCTTTCACCCAATATGCATTTTCACATTTGATCAGATTATTCAACATGATGGTTCCTTTACCCTCAATTGGACAAGGAGAGTCATTACCCATTCTTACTGATCCACCATTATAATATTCAAAAGTATCAAAATTTTCTTATCTCCAGTCATGTGGTGAGTACAACCACTACCAATAATCTAGACATCATTCTTGCTAACCTTAGATATGAGTGTAGTCTCAACATACCTTTCTTCTTCCTCAAAATCATCCTTCATAGCAAAAAATACCACTTCAATATCTTCATCAAACTGAGTGTCAGTATTTTCAGCTTTGCTCTTAGCTAGGTAACAAGCCTTCTTTCATTTGTCCTTGTAGTCTCAGTTATCTCTTCTGTCAGATTGTCATTTACTTCAGTAATCTTAGTCATCACTTCTATCATACTTCTTTTCATAATATTTGTCATCTTTTTGTATGTGGTAGATTTGGCCTTATTAACTCACCATACACTTAAACGTAGTCATTCTTCATCATATACACACAAGACTGAATATGAGATTATTCATCCTACATGTCTGCATGATTCGACCTGTTGCCTTCTATCTAGATGGGGTTTTTGAAATAACTCTTAGAACAAGAGTCTCACAACCATAGACCAATCTAGGAATGAAGGATTTTTCTCCATGAATGCAATGCAATGCAAGATTATTCTAAGAATTAAAAGATGCAAGATTAATCTAAGACATGATTTCAATGAAATTATTGTAGAAATTGAAATTGTTCTGTTGCAAATAAAAGCTTTTAACTAGAAATGAGATGATAAAAATGTAGAAATAATTTTGTATTCTAACAATGCATATTTTCTCCAAGGTAATCAGGGGTATTGAATGAAGAATGGGAGTTCTTTTATAGACTCAGAGATGATCAGAATAGAAACTTTCCTCTTTGAAAATAAAACAGATAGAAAAGCCAGTTTAGAATAGAAAGTTTTATTTAAAAGAAAATAATAAATTGTTTTCCCTTTGCTTTAATTGTTTTCTTTCTTTGATTTAATTCTTTTCTCTTTTGATTTAACTGTTTTATTTGATTTTAACTGTTTTCTTTCTCTTTAAAGCACAGTTAATTCAAAGTTTCCATTTTTGAACTGAAGAAAGATTTTTGAGAGAATATCCAATTAATTAAATAAATATGACCTCATAAATAGGTTTTTCTCAATTATCTGAATAATTAAATTCAATTATTAAAATGAGGATATTTATTTAATAATTAAATATTATTTAATTCATTTTTTATGTGTCTTAGCTAGAGAGGGTGAATTCCATTTAATTAAAGTGCTAGGACTTTATAATTATATTAATTCGATCATAAGGTTTGTTTAGCTAAATAGATATTTAAGAATTAAATATAATGTATGATTAATGCATATTTAGGATTTTCTACATTTGACACTTAGGTCGAGTAGAGTCAGTCAAAACTCAGCATTGCCTAGTAAAATAGGACTTTAATGACTCAGAAGAATGACAAATCCAAAAAAATTGGTTAGGGTTGCAAGATGTCAATTTTGGGGTGTCACATTTTGCCCCTCTTTGAATTGATGTGCGAGCAGCGCATTGATTCAAAGAATGGTCTGATGCCTGAAGCACAGAAGAATAGATTTCAAGAATTGATGATGCAAAGATTGATTGATGAAGATTTCAGAGCTATCTCTAGGACATAGTTTAACTCTCTGAAGTCTAGGTTAGGTTGCCAAGACGCTGGAGTTTTTGAGAAACATCTCCAGAATGAAGCTTGATCCCTAGGGATCTGGGTTAGAATGCCCTGATACCTAATAGATGAAGATTTTGAGAATCATCTCCAGAATGAATCTTGATCCTAAGGGATCTGGGTTAGAATGCCCTGATACCTAATAGATTTGATATCTTTCACAAGACTATCCCCCAGAATGAGGCTCAATCTTCAGGTTTCAGGGTTAGAATGTCGTGATACCTGTCCCAAAAAGATGGTCAAATAGAGATTTTTAGGATTATCTCCAGAACAAAGCTTAGTCCCCCAATATCTAGGTTAGATTGTCGAAACACTGGTTAGATTGATATCTTTTACAAGACTGTCCCCAGAACAAGGCTCAACCTTCAAGAGTCAGGGTTAGATTGCCCTGATACCTGTCCCAAAAGATAGTTAAATAGAGATTTAGAATCATCTCCAGAGCGGAGCTTGATTTTCAGGAGTCAGGGTTAGAATGCCCCAATTCACAATAGATGAATTTTTGAGAACCATCTCCAAAATCAAGCTTGATCCTCAAGAATCTGAGTTAGATTGATCAAACACTTAATAGATTGAGGTTTCGAGAATCATCTCCAAAATGAATCTTGATCCTCAAGGATCCAAGTTATATTGCTCGGATACCTAATAGATGACAAGATGTAAGGAAAAAAGATGCCCTTATTGATTGTGGAGTATCCAGTTTTGGCTGTGAGGTACAAAAAACAGAATATACCCCAAGTGATGAGATGCCCCTAGCAATGAGGACTTTTGAATATCAGATCATATTGATTGAAAAATAGATTCAATGATGTAATCATCCTGCCCCCTTGGGAGCAAAATGAAAAGATGAAACGTCATAATGATGATGGAGAGCGAAAAATCACAAATAGATGTTGAATCAGAGATTAAGAACTCAGAACATATTATGGAAGAATTCAGAAGATTCAAAATCAATTTCGAGTGATTTTGAGGTCTAGTTGACCAAGTTTGACTAGGGTTGACCAGACTTGACTAGAGTTGACTTTTTATGAAAAAAGTCAAAGATTTGAGAAAATGATGATAAGATATGAGTCTGACAAGAAAGCGATGTCAGAAATTCAACTGCACAAGTGTCTGATCGCGTCGGTCCCAAAAAATTTTAAATGTGATTTTGAGCGATATAGGAGTGTCAAATTTCAATTTTGATCACAAAAATGGATTCAGAGCAGTTGATATAGCCACTTTTGAAGATTGAGAGTGAGGATCGAACAATTGGGCAGTCGAGATGAAGCCAAAACGCTAAAGAAGAACTCCTCAATGTACAAATCCAAGAGAACACAATGAAGTGAGCATCGAATTGCTGCCACAATGCAAGTCTAGAATGAAAATGCAGTCCTATGCTAGATACAATTCCTAGGACATGGTTGTGAGACCCATCGTAAAATCATCATCATTGAGCATTTTTTGGAATATCAAAGTCGATACAACCCTTACTAGCGCCACAATGCACCCATAAGGATATGAATATGACTTGTCTCGGATAAAATGTAGGAAATGAACGTAAGCACCAGGTCATAAAAGCCAAGATGACCTGAACATTATTTCTAGTTAATATTGCAAGAGTACACAAGTATTGAGGCATACAAAGCCAACATAACCATGAGTGTGATCATGCATAAACAAACAGAGCAATAACAACCAAATCAATAACAAATAGAACAACAACAGGCAAGGAGATAGTACCGACCTCACCATGGCGTACAAATAAACAAGATCGAGGGATGTGAGGCTTTTCCACCTTAGTGCGGGAGCTCTTATCACATACACCCTATTTATTTGAGGTTTCTGAATCATCGGGACTACACCAACAAGCAGTAGACAAAGAAAATATCAATGAAATCCATAAGAACAAACATCATATAAAAAAAGATTCAAGCATAGCTCAGCCAATTTTAAAGTTTTCAAAATGTGTATGTGTATGAGGTGTTGAAAAATATCATTGTGCTTGTGAGTGCATTGTGTTTGATTATTATCGATAGATGTTTATGTTTGAGATATCCGATATGTGTTACAAAACATAGATGTGTCCAAAGATAGTGTTAAAAAACACTATTTATGTTGGTGTTGAAAAACACCAGTTTGTGTTAGTAGCGAGTTGTCCTTCAGAAGTGACAAGATTACTGACTCAGGTGTAAACCAAAGATGTGATCAAATAGGGGACCCATGCCCCCAAGTAACGATGACTGACTTGGTGTATGTTGTGAGGAAAAACTAGATTTGGTTGCCCCCATGCATATGTCATTGAATGAGTATCAAGTTAGGAGGGTTCGCAAAGGAACCAGAGTGTCACAAAAGTGACCGAAAGCTATGTACAAGCTAAAGCAAAGAATGCCAAGACTGAGTATCAATAGATAGAGTGTTTGAGTATAACTCCACCCGTAATCGATGCAAAAAATCTCAATAGAATAGTGATAGTAGGCAGATGCAATGAGAACCACTGGTGACTAACACAAGAGAGATGCTCAAGTGAAGAGATCATAGGACTAGCTAGACATCAGTAGGGGTAGTGAGAACCACTAGTGACTAATGTTAGGGAGATTCTCAAGAAGAGACAACTCAGTATAAGAAAAAAAATAGTAGGTAGACGTAGTGAGAACCACTAGTGACTGTCGCAAAGTAGATCCCAAAAGGTAATAAGACAATTCCCCCAAGACCAGGAGGGTTTCCTTGAGAGTATGACCAGTGTCAATCCATGTAAGTTGGTGTCTTGACGGGAATTGAAAGCATGCAGAAAGCAAATGCAAGTAGGAAAGCAGCAAAGCAGCAAAGCAGAAAAGCAAATGCATAAAGCCAAGGGGTGCTATGATAGATATAGCATTGTGGAACAAGAGGCGCCTGTTTACCAGGTTTTCACCTTCTTGGCAGAAATTCTTCTTTTGCTACCATGATGCCTGTTTGCCAGGTTTTTATCAATGGCACCTTTTTCTCTTTTTTTTCTTTTTTGTATTTTTTTGTATTTTTGGAATATGATTTTTTTGGAGATACATCAAAGTTCCTATCGCTAGGTTTTCACTAAGATGATCTTTTTTTAGGACATTTTCCAATTTTTAGATTTTTAGAGATTTTGCAATTTTTAGATTTTTAGAGATTACTCGATCTCAAGCAAGATCACATTGGTGTGCCCCCAATGTCTAGCAAGGTGGAGGACATTACAGATGGATTAGCAAGTTGATGGATGAGGTGAATAGACAATCATGGATGGAGAGGGTGAATGCGACCCTCAAAGACAGTCTCCTCAAGATTACCCAAGCTAGGGAAAAATGAATATAGCAATGTAGGCTCATGGAGCAGTGCTGTATAGAATTTAGGGTAATGACCTGATGTCATGAAAAGTATGTGGTCGAAAAGAGTGGACATGTCAAGAGACTTCTAAGAACTTGTTTTTCAATTTTGATCAAGACCAAGGGGTCAATTTCATAGGATAGGATATAGCTAGATTAGGATGAAGGTTGATGGAGGTATAAGTACATGTTTTGGATTATGATAGGAATGCATAGAGATAGGAAGGATAGGCTTGGGATAAGCAAGATCATGATAGGGTAGCATGCATGAGAGAGTAAATAGGCTGATGGAAGGGATCATGAATGTCAGGATACATGATGCTCATGGATAGGCTCAACCTTGTCAAGATCAGCAGAAGGAACATGGATGTTCACGAGCTAGCTGGATGTAAGATATGATGGGAGAAGATGACATGGAAGGAACTTGCCCCCAAGTGAAGAGTGCAAGTAGGAGGAATTATGCATGACGCCTATTTGCTAGGTTTTCATCATGGTACTTATCCAAGGTGCCACAAGAAGTGGTTTTCACCATAGGATGGATTGATTTATCTTTACTTTTGCTACCAAGGTGCCTGTTTACCAGGTTTTCACCAATGCACTTTTTCTTTTTTTCCTTTTTTTTTCTTTTTTTTTCATCCTTTTGATTTTATGGAGGAACTTAAGCTTCTAGCTCTTTGGATAGTGCTCCTTTGAAGTATATTTTATTATAGGCCAAGGCCATTGAAAGTATACTCAAAGATGTTGATAGGGTGATGGTAGAGAAGATGATATGGAGGATAAGGATGATGGTAGCCAAGGATTTATGCGGTGGATTGGATAAGAGGGATGGAAGGCTATGAGATGGATGGGTAAGAGGTAGGTGTAGGATATTGGATAGAGTATGGTGATAAGATCAGCATTGACACACCCCTTGAAGGGTAGTGGATAAATGGAGGAAAAGTGGATAGAATACTTTTGACGTTGATGGATGAGTGGATATGGATCTTGGTACATGAGGACCCAAGATGGATGAAAACGTATTCAAAACAATGGATTTTGGGACATGAGGACCCAAAATAGGTTTAGGAGATGAAAAATGTTTAGATGGAGATGCAATGGAAGACTTTGGAAGCTTGGATGCCAACTCTGACTTTTCCTTTTTGTTCAAGCCTTTTAAGAGAGACTTGGGAATCCACATAACTTTTGCTTTTCTGTTTGTATTGGATGATTTAGAATGCAATTCTTTCATAATGGATTTAGGAACCCATATTTTCTTTGATTTGGTTCTTTGCTCAGTGAACCTATGTGGTCTCTTTAATATTTCCTTTGTATTTGTAGTCGCATGTTGGTTAGATGGGACATAGTGATCTTCATATGTAGGTGGATTCTTGTATCACTGATTTCTTCATTGTACATCCAAATTGCTTCCAAAAGACCTAGGAATTGTGGATGAATGAGGTTGATATGACTAGTTCATATGGATTGGGTGATAGGGAGAATTCAAGGATGTATGTCTTTGTTGATCTTGATAGGAGATAGGGTAAGTGGATGACAAACTAGTATTGATAGGCATGGTAGATGGAGGGATATAAGGACCCAATATAGATGGCAGGTTTGACGGTTTTAGCTTTGGAATATGTGGACCAAGGATGGATTTGGAGGATGGAGAAGGCTGATGCTTATGTTTGAATGGATGGATATAAAGTGTGGAGGGGATATCAACATCTTTAGAGTGAGCTACATGACCAAGGCTCTTCTCTTTTGAATTCACCTTTATATCAATAGGAGCATGAGTAGCTTTGATAGGAGTAATTGAAGCTTGATGGGATGTATTTTTCTGCAAGGGATTTGGCAGAATGATGTTTTCTTGAGGTGGATATGGAGGAGCATGACAAGGAGATGATGAGATGCTCTGATCTTGACAAGGATCTTTAGATGGTGTACAAAGGGTACCTTTCTTTTGATTTTCAATAGGTTCATTAGAGATGGTGGAAATGATATCTTGATCTTGCTTGGGAGATGGGGAACTATGTATCTCTTGAGGTGGAGGGATATCTTCTTGGGAGAAATGGAAGGGGATGATGAAATCATCATGGGACTCTTGAGATATGTGACTTTGGTCAACTATTGGATAAAGATGGGTGGTGTCTTGATCTTGATCATTACTGATATTAGTTTCTTCACACTTTGGATTGTCTCCTTGACATGGAGCCACTTCTAAGAATGAGGTAGGAGTGTTGTATTGCATGAAGGACTCTTGAAAAACTAATAAAGTATCATTTTGAGTAGGCATGATAAGCATTGAAGCACATCAAAGCTTGGGGTCTATGATCTTTGAAGCCTGAGAAGGAGTTGTAGTCGTATGCGGATTAGCTTGGATCTCTTTTCGAGGTAGTCCTTGAGAGTAGACATAGTCAGCATTAGGCTGAATGCTTGATAAAGATGATGAAGCTTTAGGAGATGGAGGAATGGTGGAGGAAGTAGATGTGATATGGGAATCATTGCTAGACATGGATTCCTGATATTGATCATGCTTGAGATTAGTATCTTGTTCTTCTTTAGATAAATCATTAGGATTGTTCGGTTTAATTATGCCATCATCAAGAAGATCTTGGATTTTATGTTTAAACTCCATGCAATATGAATTTTTATGCTTGTTATGTCGATGATATGCACAATAGTTACTCAAGAATGTGAATCCACATGATGTGATTGGAGGCAATGTGATGAGATTATGCTCAAGAAGTTCCTCCAATGTTGATTGATAAGATTGTCCCAAAGGAGTATAGATTCTCTCTAAAGGATAAATAGACACTTCTTGACTTGCAATATCCTTCTTTTGCTAATAGAATAGGATTTCATCTGGTGTTGTCATAGCTTCCTCTACATTCTCTTAATCAAAGTTGGGATTGTCATAAAACTGTTCTTGATCAAAGATGGGATTGTCATACCAAGATTTATCCATTTTCGAAGGAAGTGTGGAGATATAAGAATCATGACTGAATAACAAAGGACAGGTTGATCTTAAGGAGGATTCGTCGGATGGAGTATCCTTTTCCTTCTTTAATTGTTGGAGTTCAGATTCCAAAGTTTGAAGTTGTTTTAATAAAGTTGCCCTAAGAATCTCTTCTTTTCTTTTAGACATTGTAAGATTGTCTTGATGCGCTTGCTAAGAAGATTGAAGAGAAGGTATGATGAATCAATTGATTGACTGACAGGTGTTGAAGTGATATCTAAAGTGCCGATTAAGTCCAAGACCAAAGGACAAAGGAGATAATGTCCAAATGAGAGAGAAGCAAAGACTCTAATCTTGAGTCAAGGTTGACAAACCTGCTCTCACAACTTAGGATAAGGACAACGTAGACAAATATGATAAGATTGAAATAGATAATGGGTCACTTGGACAAGCACAACAAAGTCAAATTTTGAAACAACAACAAGTCAGACTGTCAACAGATTGCAGTCAAAGACAGACTAGTGATGATTTTGATGAAAGCATGGATTTGTGAAGATTCAAACAGAACCTTCACAGCAGAATATAGAATTGGATAGCAAGGTTATAGATTTCCAGAGTTCCTTAAAATGATTTCTAGTTCACACAGGCATAAATAAGTTGATTCGCTTGACCGACACTGTGATGATACCTAAAGTGTTATCCAAGTCCAAGACCAAAGAGACCAAGAGATAAACGTCCAACTGAGAAGGAGATAGCAAAAGACTTTGATCTTGAGTCAAGGTTAACGAACCTGCTCTCACAAATCAGAACAAGGACAACACAGACAAAGATGATAAGATTGAACAAAGGACTCGGTCAATTGGACAAGTGTAACAACATCAGATTTCAATATAGTGATAGTTTAGGCTAACAATAGATTGCAGTTGCATGTGAACTAGCAGAAGCATTATGACAATTGAAATTTTAGAACAGACTAAATGTAGTAGGATAGACCGATGAAAGACCAAGTTTCGACAAGTTTTTGAAACAAATTTAACAAAGTTTTGACAGAGTTTTGATAGATTTTCGGCAAAGTTTTGACAAAGTTTCAGACAAGACAAGATAGGCAAATATCCAAAGTTTACAGTTTTCCAGATCGTTTGATTGTTGTTGTTGTTGTTTCAGTAAACACTCGTGCAAAACACATCATGGAGATTGTTTGTAGTACCAGAATAGACACATCACAATACTAGGATAGCCATGGTAGTATCTGTTGAACCCCCTCTTGAACCGAAGTTCAACTACGTTTACTCATAGCGGACAACTTAGAATCTTGGAGGCACGGGCTCCTCCTTAGATGTGCACTCACTTCTCAGGCACACCAAGCTTTGAACCCCAAAGGAATTGCTTCCCAAAGGGTTGTAGTCTCTACTAAGAGTCGTAAAAGTGTGGGGCATCTTAGTCATTCTCTGACCTTCCGCGCCAACAGATAGAGGGTTTTTGAATACTATAACAACAGTTTGTAGTAAGGACATCCGTTCATGTGGTTGTGATCAAGTCATTTTCCCAATTAAGGGGGCTCTCCCAATCCTTTCAAAGCAAGGATTTCACCTTAACAATGTCAAGACTTTAACGCACCACTAGGGTACTGGAGGATATTTTGGTTTCCACCACGAATTCACACTTGTCTATTGTGACATTAATCACAATAGCATTTTTTATATACCGGTTCAGAAGGGCTTGGCTTTATCATGTTACAAGTTGGGCAATCCACTCTCACCAGCTCTGTTAAAGCACTTAGGAGGTAGCCATGCTAAAGGATTTATATGGATTTCTCTTACACCTGAGATCCATGAAGGCAAGGGGAGAGGATACATCCATGCAATTCCTTGGGATTACAAAACTAGAAGACACTTCAAGCAGAATAAGAAAATGACAATAATGTTTCTCGATTTTTTATCATCCCAAAAGGGTGAGAGCATAGTTTCCTAACATTGTTTTCATCCCCAAAATATCAAACAAATGTTCATTTTAAGAAGTCTTGCATGTGGGTTCCTATTTTAATAAAATGAAACAAAATGCAAGCACGTTGTTTAGCGCGCTATCGATCAAGGAAACCTGCAAGATGATTCATTAGTATTCTTTGTTTGAGTCTTCTTTTTCAACGTCCTGCAAACCACTATTAGGTTGTAATCAAATATAAGCATCAAGAACAACAAAGCCAAAGATTGGTCAGCATTAGAAAAATTAGAAAATCAAAAATCTCATTGCATATCCAGAAAGTAGATAAAAAATAATGCATTTTCAAAAAAAATTGTACAAAAAACTAATACCGTATGAGCCCGTACGAGGCTTCAAAAGCTGCAAAATAGAGGATTAGATAGGTACCTTGATGAAAACCTGCAATTTATGATAAATCTGTAACTAAAATCCTGAAATTAAGATAAACCCATAAATCTTCAGATAATTCTACCCAAAATCAAAAAATATTGCACTCAATTTGGACCTAAAATGAGAAAGATATGATCATTTAAAGTTAGACTGCAAATTCAAAAGCTCAATGGTGAAGGCTAAAGATTTTTCAAACCCTGCTGACGTCATCAACCTGGGAGTTTAAATTTGACGATTTCATGGCTGTCACAGAAGGTCATGGAGAATGATGGTTTGATGGCTGTCAAATTTAACATAGTGAAAAAAATCTTCCTTAATTTTTAGATTTTTTTCAAAAAAATCTACCTCAGGCTACGTGAAGAAAAATCTAAAATCTGCCTTGATTTCCATGCAACAGGTTATACGGCCTCTTTGGGCAAAATAATTTTTCCACAGATTCAACTTTTGACAAGTATAGGCATGTTTACAGTCATTTTCAACCGAAATGGTGTTCCAGACGCAATGGTGGAGTCAGATTTGGCTTAAAATGAAAGTTTCAAATACACTAAGAGAATAATAGACAGAAGATAGAAGGAATTTTTGAGCTTGCTCCACGCTAAAAAAAGTATGAAATGTGTTGTTTTACCTACAAAATCATAGTACAAACATGATCCCAAGATTTTCATAACTAATTCAAATGTGATGACAGAAATAGATGTTCGGCCCACGGTGGGTGCCAGAAATGTATGTGGTAAATTTGGCCTTGTTAACTCACCATACACTTCAACATAGTCCTTCTTCATTAGATACACAGAAGACTGAATATGAGATTATTCATCCTGCCTATCTACATGATTCGACCTGTTGCCTTCTATCCAGACGGGGTTTTCAAAATAGCTCTCAGAACGAGAGTCTCACAACCATAGACCAATCTAGGAATGCAGGATTTTTCTCCATGAATGCAATGCAATGCAAGATTATTCTAAGAATTGAAAGATGCAAGATTATTATAAGACATGATTTCAATGCAATTATTCTAGAAATTGAAATTATTCTATTGCAAATGAAAGCTTTTAACTAGAAATGAGATGATAAAAATGTAGAAATAATTTTGTATTCTAACAATGCATATTTTCTCCAGGGTAATCAGGGGTTTTGAATGAAGAATGGGAATTCGTTTATAGACTCAGAGATGGTCAGAATAGAAACTTTCCTCTTTGAAAATAAAACAGATAGAAAAGCCAATTTAGAATAGAAAGCTTTATTTAAAAGAAAACAATAAATTGTTTTCCCTTTGCTTTAACTGTTTTCTTTCTTTGATTTAATTATTTTCTCTTTTGATTTAACTGTTTTATTTGATTTTAACTGTTTTCTTTCTCTTTAAAGCACAGTTAATTCAAAGTTTCCATTTTTGAACTGAAGAAAGATTTTTGAGAGAATATCCAATTAATTAAA
>MU223517.1:4423878-4459381 GCA_018584345.1 Thuja plicata | reverse complement strand
GAGAATATCCAATTAATTAAATAAATATGACCTCATAAATAGGTTTTTCTCAATTATCTAAATAATTAAATTCAATTATTGAAATGAGGATATTTATTTAATAATTAAATATTATTTAATTCATTTTTTATGTGTCTTAGCTAAAGAGGGTGAATTTAATTTAATTAAAGTGCTAGGACTTTATAATCAAATTAATTTGATCATAAGGTTTGTTTAGCCAAATAAATATTTAGGAATTAAATATAATGTATGATTAATGCAGATTTAGGATTTTCTACATTTGACACTTAGGTTGAGTAGAGTCAGTCAAAACTCAGAATTGCCTAGTACAATAGGACTTTGATGATTCAGAAGAATGACAAATGCAACAAAATTAGTTAGGGTTGCAAGATGCCAATTTTGGGGTGTTACACTTTTCTGTCTTCTTTTCTCTTGTTTGGACATCTAGCAGCAAAGTGTCTAATCTCTTTTTAATTAAAGCATACCAATGGTAATTTACCTTTGTATATACCTTTACCTCTCTGCAATCTTCTAGCCATTAGTGCTTCAATTTCATCAAGTTCTTGTTCATCACTATCATTTCTCATAGTATGTTTATGACTTGATTTACTTACTTTTAGAGAATATTTGAATGTAGACTCCATAGATGGTAAGACACTATTGTCAAAGTTATTCATCTCAAATGAAATAAGTCTACCAATTAAACTATCTAGACTAACATTGTTATTTGCTACTGCTCTCATTCTTGTATTGCAAAAACTCTAATAGCATAAATAGACAGTAAGGTTCTTAGAATTTTACATACCATTGTTTCTTCTTCAAGTACACCTCCTACTCCTCGGATAACATTAACAACCTCTTTGATTCTGCTACTCTACTGAGTGATGTTTTCTCCTTCTTTCATTCTTATATCATCAAACTTTCATGTTAGGCTTTAAGCCTTAGCTCTCAACACATTTGTATCTCCTCCATGTACTAGCTTGAGTTTATCCCACATTTCCTTTGCAGTGGTGCATGATTTGACATCTTCAAATTCAGCATCGGAGAGTGAGGAAGCAAGTTCTATCATCATAGAATTGTGTTCATGTTTCTCTCTTAATTGATCAATTGTTAGAGTTCTAGTAGGTAACACATATTCAGTACCCAAATACTATGTGACATCATTTCCAATACCTGATAGGCAGATTCTTATCCTTCTTTTCCATGATGCAAATTTGTCCTTGTTCAACTTAGGCACATCCCTTTTTCTCATCTTGTGACCTTTAGCTTAGGTCGTTAAACCTTCCTTCCAAGCACACAAGCTCTAATACCAATTGTTAGAATAACTGAGCAGCAGAGGGGAGGTGAATCAGTGGCCTCAAAAATTATTCCAATAATTCAACCAAAACTTTTTACCACAAATATAAAACCTCTAGTTATCTTCAGTCCTACAAGATGTATGCCTTGTGTGAACCTAACATATATATATATATATATATATATATATATATATATATATATATATATATTACTTAGAATATACTGTTTATCCTTTTTCTTAAGCCTTACCGAATAGCAGTTTATCTTTTCCTATCCTTTAGCGAATATCAGTAAATAACTTAGTGTTTACCGATCAATCCTATTTTAGTAATGTGTAAAGAAAAATATCAAAGCAATGAACCATATACACATTTGACACATGTATTTGTAACGTGGAAACCCTGTTAAGGGAAAAATCACTTGGGACCAGTAACCCAAAATTTTCACTCTTCTGAAGTGAGCTTGGTGAAGAGACAACCCTGTTAAAGGTTACAAACACATTGTTAAGTGAGACCTTGTTAGAGGATTTAAAACTAACAGTTTATCACCTGACCTAGCATTCACTATGCTGTCAACATGAAAAACTTTTGATACTCCTTAGGATGTATCTCAATATATAAAGGATGGTTAAATCCTACTCAGTTAAGAGATTTTCTGAATCAATGGTTAAACTAAAATAGTATATGATATGTTCGTAAATACAAC
The DNA here is from genome assembly GCA_018584345.1 of Thuja plicata. Lineage (NCBI taxonomy): Eukaryota > Viridiplantae > Streptophyta > Pinopsida > Cupressales > Cupressaceae > Thuja > Thuja plicata. The sequence continues at coordinate 4,457,377 of MU223517.1, read as the reverse complement.
TTAATCTTGCTGATGTTCAGATCTATTGTAAGTCCACAATACCTATTTTGATCAATGTTCTCTTCAATTCCTTTGCTCCACTTCTTTCTTCTCAATGAATGTTGTTTCTTCTCTATTGCTCGGTGTATGTGGAATTCTCATCTCTGTTCTTCAACTTGTATGATAAGGTCTACAGGAAGACTTCTATCTTCACCAGAATTATATTCAGCATTTTTATCCCTCTCATAATGAATTACTTGTCTCTTTATATAGACATGATTTCACCATTTCTCTCTTCTTGTTTTCTTCGTTGATAACTTCTTGATCCGTAAAGATTATCATGCTTGCTTTAGTTTTATTCCATAAATATCTCATTGTTTTCTAGAATAAAACACGCTTTAAATCTCCTTCTTATCTTTAGCCTTTAACTAATCAACGAAAAAAAATTAAACAATCAGTTAACTCTATCTTTAGCTCCTGCCAGCTAAGTTTTTTTGTCATTTCCTAACTTTTGTTCCCGTCGGTCAACACTTCAATTGTGCTTGGTGACTACTGCAAATAGCTCGGGCATCAACTTCAGTTTTGTTTGTTGACAACTACAATTAGCTTGGTAATGCTTGTGTTATACACTAAATTTTCACCCTATTCAAGCTCTCTTGGTCTTGATAATCTAGTATAACATGGGAATCACTTTGAGGTTGTGGGACCTATGCTAACTTGAAGTGAAGCCTTTAGAATCTAGGTCGGTTCCTCTTGGATTATCACCTTAATTTTCTCTTTATGTATGAAAGTAAACTAGATAGGAAAAGGGATAGAAGGAATGTTGAAAGGGAATGACTGATAAGAAAACTATCCTACTAGGTGATACACCGAAGGTAATTTTCTGAATTAAAACACAGCAAACAATGTTAGAAAGAGGACTTGAATCTAATAAAACACAACTTTCTAGATATACTTGCATAAGTATTTCAGAGAGAGGTCTGAGATAAACAAAGGCTATTAAGGGAAAGAATTATTTTCACAAACAATAGTGTATTCACTATGAGTAGACATGAACTATGACCTGCAAACAAACATCCACTTCTACAATCGGGCACAAGAATGAGACAAAATGACAAGGGACTAAAGAATATCAACAAACTCATCTAAATCAGATCACCCATAGCAGTACACAATATTGCAAAAAGAAAGAGGGTTCAGGAACTCCAAGTTCATTCCAATACCAATCTCTCTATTATATCTAGTAAGAGAAGTAAAAATAAGAAGACCCAAGGACAAAAAGAATGTCACAAAAACCCTTTGCAATATTTTCCATTCAATGAGATAAATAACACATGAAAAATTAAGGGGGGAAGAGAAAATGCCACAAAAGTCTTACACTAGCTAGAAAAATCTAAGTTAAAAAGCTTGAAAACTAACTTATATACATGTTCCTCCTAGCACGCAGGCTCAAGGAAACAATCTGATTCTTAAAATTAGGTTTCAATAGATCTTGCTTAAAAATTTCAAATCCTAAAACTATCAATTATGCTCATAAATGCATCATGAAATATCTAAAATGATCTAATATTACTTGCAACAGCATTCCCATCATCATAAATGCGCCCCTGAGAAGTCAACTCAACCATCTCTCTGTCGATTTCCTGAGAAATTGCGCCACCGCCATGAACTCTGAGAATCAAATTTTCATATCTTTGAATATTTAAGCCTTAACGGTCACAGGTGGCATAGATTCTTGTATCAATGGCTGAGAAAAGACTCATCTCTTGGTTTAAATTATAGCCATCAATCTTCATCTTTACTCTGATTGTCTTAACCTAGCTTTAACCCTGACTATCATTTCCTTTGTGTCTCAGAGTTTCCAGACTTTCTTCTTAACCTTGGTTCCCTATTGAGACTTGGCGATAATACAGTCGTGTAATCTCCTTGCCTTTCACTTAAATTTGCATCTATTTGGAGACTTGGAAACAACCACAGGATTGGATTTAAGATCAATGATTATCGAGAAGTCTCTAAATGATTTTGGCATATTCCTTTTCCTTATAAGACTCAGCGACTGAAGGCAATCTCAAAGTCGTTAGACCAGATAGAATATTTCACCGTGGTTATGAGACTTAGAGACTGAGCTCATTAACTCAGGCCTGCTTGCTGCCATGCGTTAACATGTTATTTTCTTATGACCCTTTGAGCTGTAAATTCCACTTTGTCACTATTTTGACCCAGCACGTCTGCCACATGTCAATCTGTCATTCCCCACGATCACCAAACTATAAATCTTTGACCCTTTGAACAAACCTACCTTCTAACCATGAGTTCATTCAGAGACTCAGTGACTGAATAGTCTCATAATCTCGAAACACTTTGTCTGATCATGGTTAGTTCATGAGACTATGCGACTGAAGGGTTTTAACTTAACTCATCTTGAAACTCAGGTCACATCTAAAGTTAGAAATACACTAAGTCACGAGGTCTCTAATAATTTTGTTAACTGAGGGTTACATCATGAGACCTAGAGACCATTTTGAGATTACATCAAGATCAACGGCCAGCACAAAATCTTGAGAGCCTGAGAGGATATTCTTTTTCTTTGGGAGACTTCACGACAAAGGCAGTCTCATGATCGCTGAATGATTTGGAATATTCCTTACCCCTTGCGCTACTAAGTGACTAAAGGGAATTTGAAATGTGCACATGACTTAAAATAACTTAAGTCACTTGGAAAAGGTAATGAATAAATAGAAGAGGTCATGGACCAACTAGGGTTTTTTCCAATTTTGCTTAAGGTTTTCAACACTTAGGCCATTTTTCATGAATTAGGGTAAAACAAAGGGCTTGGAAACTTGTAGAGAAAAAGACCAAGACCATGAATATTATAGAATCTACAAGCTAGGATCTACCCTTGTGGGAGCCACATTTTTCTCCACTTGTAGCCAAAATTGACATGATGGGGAAAATTTGGGTAACATTCTTGGCGATTTTTGCGGTATGTCAGCCTGCTAGACATTGAGAACCAGTGGCCTTTTGCATCTATTGGGCATGGAGTCATCTTCTGAGAAAAATAGAACCTTCTATAAAATATTGAAACCAGGAAGAGGAACCACAAACTGTGCACAAGCACTTATTGGAAAGCAGGAAACTAAACTAAAAAGTAGGAAAAACTAACCTACACTAAACTAACCAGTGCAGAAAACTGGTCAAACAAAACCACTTACTGGAATGTTAAAATAACTACCCTTCCTAATTAATATATTTTGCATTTAATGCATAAGGATAGCCAGTAAGATATGAGGCACATAAAAATATGTCAGGAAATATAGAACTGCCTCTACAAAAATAGGATCAAGTTTACTCACCTCGAATTGATCATATGGAGATATCTCAGTAAACTCCTTCTGGGCCAAGTATCTGATGGGGCAACCTCTTGAAAGTCTGAAAAATATAAATTTTCTTGATGGTTTCCTCTTTGTCTCCATGGTTGTCCCTTATTATGGATAGCTATATCAACTCATTCTCTATAGTCCGAGGATCATTATCCGCAATAGAATAAGAAGACAACTATTCACAACTGTCAATCCCTTGAAGATCTAGAGATGGAACAACTGGTTTCCCATCATCAAGATTCACACACAAATCCTCTATGATGTTCCCTAAACAATCTTTTTCAAGGCTTTGGCTATTTTCTACACATTGGGAGCCTTCCTCCTCAAAAAAGAGATCAAGCTCATGAATCAACATATCCTCAGGATCAATTCCCTCTAGCTGCTGCAACATTGCAGAAGTGGTCATGACTTTATCTTTCTCATCTTGCTTAATGAAACTAGGTAGCTCATTAGAACAAGACATGACATCTTCCTCTCTATCAATCCCTTATTGATGGTGAACCTTTAGTTCTAATTGACCTTCAGCCATGGTTAATGGCATGTCTTCTTCTTCATCAATGAAAAGGGGGAGCTCATCAAAACTATCAACCAAGAGCTCAGGTTGGGAATTAATCTCCATATATTCATCACATTGTTCCAACCTATCACAGTCATCACTCAGCACTGATACCTCTTATTTTATCTCCTCCCCATCACATGAAAGCTCATCTACCATAGGTCCTTGCTTTGATACTTGATCAGTATCCTTGAAAAGACTTAGCATCTGATAGCCGGGAGGTAGGGTCCATTGAGGTTTCCATGACAGTATATTATCTTGAGAGACCTGTGGGGTCTCTTGGGATAAACAAAATTCTTGAAAGAACTGCCCTTGTAGAGTGGTGTATTGGAACTCCTCAAGTATAGGCTCTTGGAAATAATTATTTGCCTTAAAACTTGGGATATGAAATTAAGAGCGTTCAGATGTAGAAAAAGAAGGCATACCTTTTTTGAAGCTTAGAAAATTGAAGACCTTCTCTGACGTCTGTTGCTCCTTTGTAAACAACTCTCTTTGATGACTTTCTAGCTAGCTGCACTTCCACCTCACGGATGCATGCTTGAGGAGCTACAACTTCTTGTTGTGGCACCTCTGACTTTCTTTCACATGAAACTCATTATTCATGAAAAAAAGTGAAAAATCTAGAGTTTCCCTCCCAAAGAATGGGTTTGAGTGATAGCCAGCTGCTTGGATGCTTTGCGTTGGGACTATCTTCTTGACTAGATTGTAGGGATGAAATGGCCTTTTATCAAATTATGCTTCTTACCTTGATAATTTTCTTGATACTGTGGTCCACTTTGTTGATAGAATTGACCTTGAGCCTGGTACTGCTGATTGAGACCTTGATTTTGTCCTTCTATTTTAATCAACTCATTATTCATTGACTACAATAAGCTCTTAATTTCTTGTTAATCACTTTTTATTGTTTGCAGTTCTTGGGAGAAGCCTGCTTTGGATTTCTCATTGCTAGAACTAGCTTGAGGTGTTGCAATAGTGGGTATGGGGTTGAACTGGGGAATTTGCATATGCATGTTGGGTTGAATAATAGGGGAGATGGGCATGGGTGGCCTTGAGGTTATCATGCCAGCCTGAATTAGACAACTTTCTGCTTTAAAAACTATGTCAAAAGCCTAGGGGAATGAAGTACCTCCTAAAGGCTGAATCATGACAGATATATCACTAGTTAAGCTTAATTCTCAAGAAATAGAGGAAAGTGCAATCTACTGAAGGCCTTATATTAACTGGAATCCTATTCCATGTCTTGAGAAATCTGCCATTAAAATTTTTCATCTGTTCTTGAGGGGCTCTTTTGATAATTTGGAGCTTCTCTACTAGAGATAATGAGTCTAATTCATTCTCAAAATATTTGTTAAGGAGCTCTCCAAGTCTGTCCCATGAATTAATGGAGCCAACTGCTAGAGTTCTAAACCATTCTAGGGCTTTACCCTTCAAGGAGGCTACCAACAACTTGGTAGCCACATCTTCTTCAGTGATGTTGTGTATACTGCAGATGGTAGCCACATCTTTTATATGCTCATAAGCTATTATTTGGATTTCACCTATGAAAGAAGGCATACTTTTTAGTGCTGCTAGACACACATCATGGTGTTGGGAAAAATTTAATGGGCTACCCTAATTAAAGGGCACAAAGGCAAATTTTCTTTCCATAATAGGGATCTATTTTTCTCATAGGCTTTATTAGGACTGGGCCTGCTATTCTTAATACCAATTGAGTGTGAGTAACCTAACTATCCACTCATGCAATCAGCTGGAATTTTGAATATGAGAGATTTGAAACATACTAGCACTTGATCTTTGGAACCAGTAGATCCTTTGGAGTCACCAGATATGCAACACAATGACCTCTTCTAGGTTTGTATTATGTTATCAGCATACCAGAAATTACATAGTTTTGCAAATAAACTTTTTTTAGTAGTCCCATCGGGTGTGCCAGAACTATTATACACTAAATTTGCACCCTATTCAAGCTCTCTTGGTCTTGATATTCTAATATAACATGGGAATCACTTCGAGGTTGTGGGACCTATACTAACTTGAAGTGAAGCCTCCAGATTCTAGGTCGGTTCCTCTTTGATTATCACCTTAATTTTCTCTTTATGCATGAAAGTAAACTAGATAGGAAAAGGGATAGAAGGAATGCTAAAAGGGAAATGACTGATAAGCAAACTATCCTACTAGGTGATACACCGAAGGTAATTTTCTGAATTAAAACATAGCAAACAATGTTATAAAGAGGACTTGAATCTAATAGAACACAACTTTCTAGATAGGCTTGCATAATTATTTCATAGAGAAGTCCAAGATAAACAGAGGCTATTCATGAAAAAGAAGTATTTTCACAAACAATAGCATATTCACTATGAGTAGACACAAACTATGACCTACAAACAAACATCCACTTCTGCAATCGAGCACAAGAATGAGACAAAATGATAGGGGACTGAAGAATAGCCACAAACTCATCTAAATCAGATCACCCATAGCAGTACACAATATTGCAGAAAGAAAGAGGGATCACGAACTCCAAGTTCATTCCAATACCAATCTCTCTATTATATTCTAGTAAGAGAAGTACAAACAAGAAGACCCGGGGATAGAAAGAATGTCACAAAAATCCTTTACAATATTTTCCATTCAATGAGATGACTAACACATGAAAACTTAGCGGGGAAGAGAAAATGCCACAAAAGTCTTACACTAGCTGGAAAAATATAATCTAAAAAGCTTGAAAACTAACTTATATACATGTTCCTCCTAGCATGCAGGCTCAAGGAACCAACCTAATTCTTAAAATTAGGATTTCAATAGATCTTGCATAAACAATTCAAACCCTAAAACTGTCAATTATACTCATAAATGCATCGTGAAATATATAAAATGATATGATATTATTTGCAACAGCATTCCCATCATCATAAATGTGCCCCTTAGAAGTTGGCTCAACCATCTCTCTGTCTATTTCCTAAGAAATCATGCCACCACCATGAACTCTGAGAATCATATTTTCATATATTTGAATATTTAAACCTTAACAATCATAGGTGGCATGGATTCCTGTATCAATGGCTAAGAAAAGACTCATCTCTTGGTTTAAATTATAGCCATTGATCTTCATCTTTACTCTGATTTTCTTAACCCATCTTTAACCCTAGCTACCATTTCCTTCATGTCTCAGAGTTGCTAAACTTTCTTCTTAACCTTGTTTCCCTCTAAGACTTGGCGACAATGCAGTCGCGTTATCTCCTTGCCTTTCACTTAACTCTGCATCTGTTTGGAGACTTGGTGACAACCATAGGATTGGATTTAAGATCAACAATTATTGGGAAGTCTCTAAATGATTTTGACATATTCCTTTTCCTTATGAGACTCGGTGACTGAAGGCAATCTCAAAGTCACTAGAATAGATAGAATATTCCACCGCAGTTATGAGAATTAGAGACTAAGCCTATTAACTCGGGACCACTTGCTGCCATGCATCAACCTGTCATTTTCTTATGACCCTTTGAGCTATAAATTCCACCCTATCACTGTTTTGACCCAGCATGTCTGCCACATTTTGATCTATCATTCCCTCATGATCACCAGACTGTAAATATTTAACCCTTTGACCAAACCCACCTTCTAACCATGAGTTCATTCAGAGACTAGGTGACTAAATAGTCTCATAATCTTGAAACACTTTTTCTGATCATGGTTAGTTCATGAGACTACGCGACTGAAGGGTTTTAACTTAACTCATCTTCAAACTTAGGTCACATCTGAAGTTATAAATACACTAAGTCGCAAGGTCTCTGATCATTTTGTTAACTAAGGGTTACATCATGAGACCTAGCAACCATCATGAGATTATATCAAGATCAACGGCCAGCACTAAGTCTCAATAGCCTAAGAGGATATTCTTTTTCTTTGGGAGACTTTGCGACAAAGGCAGTCTCATGATTGCTGAATGATTTGGAATATTCCTTTCCCCTTGCACGACTAAGCAACTAAAGGGTATTTCAAATGCGCACATGACTTAAAAGAACTTAAGTCACTTGGAAAGGGTAATGAAGAAATAGAAGAGGCCATGGACCAACTAGGGTTTTTTCCAATTTTGCTTAGGGTTTTCAACACTTAGGCCATTTTTCATGAATTAAGGTAAAATAAAGGGCTTGGAAACTTGTAGAGAGAAAGACCAAGACTAGGAATATTACTGAATCTACAAGCTGGGCTCTACCCTCGTGGGAGCCACATTTTTCTCCACTTGTATCCAAAATTGACATGATGGGGAAAATTTGGGTAACAGCTTACTCGATTAACACTTTTCATCAATTAACACTGTGAACTTATGTTCTCGAGGTTCATTGTCCATCGGTGTTTACTATCACTTGGTGTATGATTACTAACAAAAAAGATTTGTCTCTTCACATCTTTAAGTGTTGTAAAAATATTTGTATGAGAAATCATACCTTATCGAGTTGAAATCAATGACAATACAATACATTAACTAATTTAATGTCTTGCATTATCTTTTTGTAGCTTGGTGATCATCAACTTTGTCATATTCAAACATTCAATCAATTATAGTTCATCAATTAATATCTTTTACATCAGACCTTTATAATCTATAACATCATATAATCTTGGAGAGAGGTTCAAGGAGGAGGAAGATGGTAATGTGTTTACAAGGTGGGGAGAATACGACACGAGGTGACACTCTTTTAAAAAGGAGGCATCCCCATAAGAGTTATGGGTTCCCATCATAATGACACAAAACTTGATTATAACACCTCGGTACACAATATGAATTTTTTAATGGGTGAACAACATACTGGACTCCATCACTTCGAGATAAGTATATTGATTTGTTATCATCCAAAAATAATGTTGAACCTCACAAAAGTCACAAAATGAGGTATAAGAAAAATATTTTATGAAACAAGTGCAACGACAATATTTTAAAGAATTTGTTTTACAGATGATGATTGTAATGACAATATTTTAAGAAATTTATTTTTTTCCTTAAAAAGTGATAACTTGGATTAGGATGGATGTTTGTTTTAGCTTGATTCGTCAAGTTCAGTCTTGAAAATGTACATAATGGAGACATGAAGGACCCATGCGTGACAGGAACATTTCATTTCATCACCATTTTTTTACGGGAATAAGGAGCTTCTGTCTCATGAGTTAGTGATTGACTCATTCTTATGACTTCTTAGCTAGGACTTGTACAATGCCAAAATTATATCATTAATGGTATGTATCTAAGGAATTCTGGGACTGATATATAACAATCCTTAGGTCATGAGGTTTTCTTGCAAATTATATGTTTTCATATCTGTGTCATATTTGTGACTTTTTTATTGCATAATATTGATAGAAAATAAATGATAAACTAACATTTGAGAACAATCTCCCATATAAATCTGAAGAAAAAAAGAGTTAACAAACTATCAAAATCAAAACCAGAAAATAAAATTCATTCTATGATAAATGAAACACAAAATAATATTCATTCCTATGAAGGAAAGGCAATAATTCTCCATATTAATATGAAAAAAGAGTTACCAAACAGTTGAAATCAAACACTATCTATTTATTACAATGTTACAAAAAATTGGTACAAACTTGATGAAGGATAAGGTTGCAAATTTAATTCAAATTTTTCTAGTCTAGCTCTTCATAAATCTCAGAAATCCTTCAAATGTTGTAGTTTTGATTGCTCCAAAAATTGTCACAAGTAGTATAGTTTTGAAACGTTTGTAAATCTCTGTGATATCCACCTTAGCATGCCATGATCTATGGAAAAAATGGGTAACATATTCAAATTCAATTTGGAAACATTGTAATGAATCAAGAAGAAGATTGAGAAAACATAAACTTACTGATTAAGGTAGTGGTTAGATTTTTTAGTAGACATGTAGATCTGTCATATAAGTATAGGTCTTGAATCTTTTTTTAAAAATCTTCAGAATGGCAACTGTTTGAATTAGGATATATTTTGTATCTGTAGTACATTTTGAAAAGTAGAATGAAAAGGTGAATAAAGGTAATATTTTGAAATGACGTCAAATATAAGCATGAATACATTTTCTAAATTTTGCATCTTAAAAAAATGATGGAAGAAGTAGATTAGCCAATCTAAGACTTCAAATATACTTCAAAAAAACATGCCAATATATAGGAAATAATCTCCCTAATAAGTTGAAAAATTCATTTTCCTCTTTTTTTATCGCTTTCATCCTCTCCTCCACATTTTTTTAATCATGGACAAGAAAACCTCTAAAACTACTCCTCTTTCTCCATAAACTTCAATATCCCTAAAATATTTACTCCTCACTCCATCTATATTTATTTACAACTAACGTGGTGCCTCATACTTGAGTAGTTAACTAAAGTATATCTCTGTAATATGCTTCCATTAATGAATTTGATGGATTAACCTAATTTTTGGAGCTTATTCAAACTCGCTTAATTTGAGATTCAAATTTATTAAAACAAAATAATTTTGCTAAGTAGGAGATTTCCACAACAAGTCATATCTTGATATTGTGATTAGGTTTTAACTGTGTAGTTTTGCAAGTTAAACTCATTAACCCATGTTTCATGAGAACTGTCTCACAAGAACCCATCTCTCATGAGAATTAATGGAATAATTATAAATCATTTCATCTAGGTGATGCTCATAGAGGTGAAGAATTGGGCCTTCCAAGGAGGTACCCATCCCAGTACAAATCAAACTCAAGCATGCTTAACCATGGAGTTTCCTCCATGATTAAACCCACTTAGATTGCTACCCCATTTGCAAAACCTTCAACAAGTGTTTTTCCTTATGAATCATTCATTATATATCTCCTTTATCTCATCAATTCATAAGTAGAATATTTCCACAATGAGTCAAATTTTGATACTATTAGGGTTCAAATATGTAGTTTGTGAGTCAAACTCATTGACCCATGTTTCTTGAATAGTGGTTCACAAGAATTCATCTCTTATGATAATTCATGGAACACTTAGAACTCATTGCATCTAGGTGATGCTTACAGAGGTGAAGTAATGGGCCTTCTCAGAAGGTCACCAATCCTAGTATGACTCCAAGTCAAATGCGCTTAACCATGGAGTTTCCTCCAAGATTAAACCTACTTAGCTTTCTAACCAATTTGCAAAACCTTCATCAAGTGTTGTGCCTTATGATCCATTCATTATAAATCCCCTTTAGCTCATCATTTTATAAGTAGGATATTTACACAATAAGTAAAAATTTTGATATTTCTATTAGGATTCAATTGTGTAGTTTGCGATTCAAACTAATTGACCCATATTTCATGAGTAGTGGTTCACACGAACAAATATCTCATGAGAATGAATGGAACACTTAACACTCAGTGCATCTAGGTGATGGTTATAGAGGTGAACCATTGGGCCTTCCCTGGAGGTCACCCATCCTGGGAGGTCAACTATGGATATTTCTCCAAGATTGTACCGACTTAGCTTGCTACCACATTTGCAAAACTTTCAGCAAGTGGGTTTAATCTTGGAGGAAAATCCATGGTTAAGCGCACTCAAGTTGGAGTCATATCAGGATGGGTGACATCCTAGGAGGGCTCAATGCTTCACCTTTGTGAGAATCACCTAGATTCAATGAGTGCTAAGTGTTCCATTCATTCTCATGAGAGATGGGTTCTTGTGAGCCATTGCTCATGAAACATGGGTCAATGAGTTTGACTTGCAAACTACACAGTTGAACCCTGATAGAAATAACAAAACAAAATATTTTTTTTACATTATGATTGGTTGTATACACACACATACACATATATGTATATATACATGCATGCATGTATGCATACATACAAACATATATACATACATACATACATATACATAAATACATATGCACATAGATAAACATATACATATATATACATATACATAAATATATGCACCTATATATATACATATACATGTACATATAAATATACATTTACATATAAATATATATAGTAATCATGCACTCTACTTGTGAAGGGCACCTTATCAAATGTATAATAACATCAACAATGAGAAATGCAAGACAATGAGTCAACATCAATATACATAATGTGAACTTGACAGAGCAAGAAAGACAACAACGACATATCAATGAAAATGTTATTATGTAAACTACCACCATACTTACTACACACAAAAAAGTATTTGACAATGCATGCAAAAGCCACATATACTATGTGTGTGCACCAGTTCTCAGAGCCATTATATCTTTCCATTCTTCATAATTTGTTTCCCTCTCTTCGGTGATACTCCCCCTCCTTGTTCAATAGGGAGAATTAGTTTCTTGCATCCAGCTCATCTTAGCAACACTATAGTGTTAGTTCATTAACCAAGATATCTATAACATCACGTGAATGTTTTAGTAAATAATCATCATGAAGACAATTCATTATTAATATTATAAATCATAGATATTTTTATATAAAATAGGTAAAATAGAATTATCTCATTATAATTATCTTCAAATCACAATTTGATAATAAAATTTCAAGTGCATGGTAAAAAAATTAGCCTACAATTATTTTAAAATAACATAAATTGATTTGTCCAACAATCAAGTGTGACATATAGTGTAAATATAACCTTATATTCTAACCCTAGACCCTAATATATTCAAACCAGGTGTCTTCCAATTCCAACAATTTTGGTGGTTGAAAAAAAAACTTTTGTTTAAACCTAGAACCACAACAATAAGATACATTTCTTATCAATATATTGTCTCTTTACATATATTATACTAGCCAACATTTTTTCTTTGATTAAAAAACAAATCAAAACTTTTTTACAATTTAAACTATTCAATCCGAACTAGCATCATTGAAAATACAAGATGTGGTTGACAACTTCTCATGATAATTTGTTAGAAAACATTTTAGACATGATTCACTTATACCTCATCATATCAATTCAAGTTGGGAATTTTCACAAATATGAACATGGTGGGAAGATTCTTGATTTTACCAAAACTTTTTAACAACTTACAACAAAGATAATTTTATCCAAATTTTTTTACTAAAAATAGAAACCATGGTTAACAACTTGCCATAACTATTTGTAAGAAAACATGTTAAAACATAATCCACTTGTACATCATCAAATCAATTCAAGTTGAAAATTTTCTCAAATATGAGAGTGGTGGAAAAAGCACAAATTTAATAGAAAATATATTACAACATAAACTATTTAACTTGTATGAAATTTACTAAAAATAGGTCGCCAACTTGTCATAATTTATCTTATCAATGTAAAATAAAACATGTTAAAATATAATTTTTTCTACCTCATTTAGATGACTCAATTTTTAAATAAGACGATGGTCAAAAACCATGTTAAAACATGATTTTACTTATTTTATCAAATGACATTAAAATTTCACAAAATCAACCTTAAAATCTCACAATTAACCCTAAAATGTGATAGTCGTCCTTAACTAATAATCAAATGTTCTTCAATGATAATTTTCTAGTCAAAGTTTCCCTTCAAATACTAAATAGTAAATGACACACATCATGAAAATTTTTCTCAATATACAAGTTCGACCACGATAATAATCTTAGAATGACGTCTATGCAAGATTGGAATGCAACTTTGAAGAGAACCAATTAGTGCCCATGTTTCAATTACCATTCATTTAATTTTGCTAATTAAAAGTCCATTAAAAAAATCATTTTGTGGGCTAATAGTTATCCATTTGTTTTTTGAAAAAAGTTAATTAAATCAATTGTACAACTTTATTGGTACCAACAGTGCACAATTATTGAGATATTTGTGCATAAGTATCGAATCATTTGTGCAAATTTTTTAGTTGTCAAAATGAATAGGTAAGGGGCAATAGGGAATATATTTCAAACAACACCTTGAAATGACCACCTTTTGAGCTTTGTATGCAAAACAGATCCCACATCATTCATTTTTACTACTTAGAAACCACCAGAATAATAGCTAGGGGAGAGGTCCTAGTAGTTGAGCACCCTAACTTTGCGCTGATCAAAATCCTACATGGAAATTTCCAATCAATCCTATCTTTTTACAGAAGCTTACTTGGAAAGTCCCTTGCTTATAACTAAGGTTGTAGGGCCACATAATCAAATATGATGCCACATCAGCATGCTTTTTGCCAAGGTGTCCAAAACAACCCCCAAAAAAGTGAGACCAATTATAGTGCATTAGGGACCCCATACTTGTATAGCTGATGTGGCATCACACAATTGATTTCTTTTTAGAATAAGGGACACATTTCATTCAATTATGGGTAGTCATCATTAGCAAAAACAAATTTAAATTCACAACTATTGTTACAATATTGTCAAAAATATTGGATATTAAATTAACAAGTGTGGGTATTAAGTTAACAATTGCTATCACAACCATTGGAATGCATTTAGGTACTGGGTCCTTTCCCCTATCAATTGTTATGTCGCATACGAAGAAAACATCAAAATCTTAAGTTATGAAAAATTAGCATGAGATGTTCTTCTCTCGTATATATTAATTAATTGGAAATAATAAGAAACAATTATTTTTAACTTTTAATTAACTAATAAATATGATCAAAAAGTGCATTCCCATCCTACATGGACAATTCAGCCATATCAGAGCTTAAATGCTTCAAAATCATTTGGCGGATGCCCCTTTCCATGGAATTAAAGTGTGTTTACAGCGGTCAATCAACTTCATTGGGCAAATACAAAGAATCTACACATTATTCAGTGGGTTGATTGATTGGAATCAAAACTGCCCATGGTTTCATGTCAAAACCAGAGCAAGCCAATGCATTTCTTCTAGTAAACTATTTGAATAGTTGTTATTTTTATGTGTAGGGCATGAAACATTTCACCTTCTTCAGCTACTTCCTCATTCATTTCTTCCTCTTCATCACTTACATCTTCAATATGTCAACCTCTTCTCTGGGTCATTTCAACAACTTCTAATCTAGCAGCAATTTGTCTCAACATATCCAACATAACTAGATCTACATCTCTCCTTCCACCTCTAGAATTTCCTCTTTGAGTCATCCTTTGTGAATCCTCTGTAATTACTAGTTAGATCATCACTCTTCTACCCCAAAATAAATCAAATTCAAGACTTTTTCAACTCACATACCATGATCTACAACATCAGAATTAGAAGCTCACTTTGATACCACTGGGTGCAACCAAGGATAGGAGAAACCTCAAAGTAGTTTGTTCGATGCTTGCAACAAAAGTCACACAATGGAAGAAACCCAAAATGATGGAGAGATATACAAGATATTCTTTCTTATTATCATCAAGAAATCAATTACAATGGATATGCAACATGCATTCTTACATTCTAGGCATACATGCATGTTTTATAACCTTTTATAAGTTATATTTTTATAGTATCTATCAAAAGCTCACGTTGATAGTTCTAGCTACCAAAGTTCTACTACTTCTCAATGCCTCTATGGGATCAATTACATGACTTTATAAATCCTTCTCAAGCATCAGGTCGTACTGAGAAGGATTACATCCTACAAGAACAAGAAAATGTACTACATTATAGGCGGACCTAAATCATAAGAATCTCTTACAAATTGATATAAAATGACAAAAAAACCCACAAGTAGTTCAAACATGCACATAGAATCATCAAGATATGTGCTACAAAGCTTCACCAATTGAGAAAATCCTTCACAAGATCAGAAAACACAAACTGGTCGTAAAACATGAAGAATAGAGATGCCTTGCCAACAATCCAAGATATCTCAAATGCAAAGAAGCCAATCGAGATGTGAACCTAGGAAAAGGTAAAACATGATGCCAGGAACACTCCATGACGTGTGCAACAAGAAGTGATCCCAATTGAAGGAACACTGGAAAACAAAATTAGTAATAAACAAACTGGAAAATAGAAAACAAAATAGTTTTGGTTGATGCAAGATTGCCAAGATCCCAAGATTCTCCTACATCATACATACATACATACATAAATACATACATAACCTTGCATCCTACTTATGAAGGACACCTTATCAAATGTATAATAATATCAACAAGGAGAAATACAAGACAATGAGCCAACATCAATACACTTAATGTGAACTTGATAAAGCAAGAAAGACCACAATGACATATCAATGAAAATGTTATTATGTAAATTGTCACCATACTCACTAGACAAAAATTATCATGTATCACATGTAAAAGACACATATACTATGTGTGTGCACCAATTCTCAAAGTCATTATGTCTTTCCATTCTTCATAATTTTTTTCCCTCTCTTTGGTGAAACTCTCCCTCCTTGTTCAATAGGGAGAATTAGTTTCTTGCATCCACCTCATCTTAACAACACTATTTTGTTAGTTCATTAACCAAGATATCTATAACATCATGTGAATGTTTTAGTAAATAATAATCATGAAGAAATCAATTATTCATATTAGAAATCATATCTATTTTAACATAAAATAGGTAAAATAGAATTATCTCATTATAATTATCTTCAAATCACAAATTGATAACAAAATTTAAAATACATCTAGTAAAAAGTTTAGCCTACAATTATTTTAAAATAACATAAATTGACCTATCCAAAAATGAAGTGCGACATATTGTGTAAATATAACCTTATACTCCAACCCTAGATCCTAATATATTCAAACCCCATGTCTTTCAATTGCAAGAATTTTGGTGGTTGAAAAAAAAAATGTTTCAACCTTGAACCGCAACAATAAGACACATTTCTTACCAATATGTTGTCTCTTTACATATATTATACTAGCTGACACTTTTTATTTGATTAAAAAAAAAATCAAAATTTTTTGGCAATTTAAACTATTTTACCCAAACTATTATTATTGAAAATACAAGATGTGGTTGACAACTTGTCATGATAATTTGCTAGAAAACATTTTAGACATGATTCACTTATACCTCATCATATCAATTCAAGTTGGGAATTATCACATATATGACCATGGTGGGAAAATTCTATATTTTATCAAAACTTTTTACAACATACAACAAAGACTATTTTATCTAAAAACAATTATGAAAAAATGGAAATCGTGGTTAACAATTTGCCATAACAATTTGTAAGAAAACATGTTAAAACATAATCCACGTGTACATCATCAAATCAATTCAAGTTGAAAATTGCACATCAACAAATCAATTCAAGTTGAAAATTTTTGCAAATATGAGTGTGGTGGGAAAAGCCCAAATTTAATAGAAAATATATTACAAGATAAACTATTTAACTCGTATGAAATTTACTAAAGAGAGGTTGCCAACTTGTCATAATTTATCTTATCACTATAAAATAAAACATGTTAAAACATAATTTTTCTACTTCATTTAGATGACACAATTTTTAAATAAGATGATGGTAAAAACATAATGTTTACTTATTATATCAATTGACATTAAAATTTCACAAAATCAACCTTAAAATCTCACAATTAACCCTAAAATCTGATAATATCACTTAACTAATAATAAATGTTCTTCAATGATAATTTTCTAGTCAAAGTATCATGAAACATTTTCTCAATGTACTAGTGCTCATGTTTCAATTACTGTTCAGTGAATTTTGGTAATTAAAAGTCCATTAAAAAATCATTTTGTAGGCTAATAGCTATCTGTAGACACCTAAATTTGGTCACGTGTATAGTTAATCAAATCAAATTTGCATCTAATCAAATCAAATGGGAGTTAATCAAATCAAATAAGACTAAATCAAACCAAAATCAAAGGATCAATTAATAAAGACATTAATTAATTAAATCTAAGCCTAAAATAGATTAATCAAAACTATGTAATTGATTTAATCAATTAGTTATATAGTTTAAATCAAATTCAATCCATTCCCTTACATGGCTAATTTAATTAATTAATTAATTGAATTAATTAAATCCTAGTTTCTTTCAACAAAGGAGACAATAAATTGAAGAGCCAATGAGAATCAAGAATTGAAAGCACATGGATCACTCCAAAGTTTGCAATCTTGATCACTCATTTGACCCTTTAATATCCTCACCACTCAATTTGTCTTTTTGTCTCAACCTTTGAGACCAACATTTAAATGGTATCTCCATTTTAAACCATTTGAAATCCTTCAACTCAACCAAGCTTGAATCGTGATCAACTTAACTCTACCCCCTACCCTTGAGAAATCCTATAAATACCAAGCATTTTGAGAGAATTACTAATCCTAGACATTCATGAGCAATTGCATCTACACTATAGAGAAATTCCTTTTAGATCATAATAATTTTGAGCATAATAGTGAATTGTGAGAGCTAAATTGAATGAATTGCATAGCAATTTGAGGAATTTGAGAGCTACATTAGGCATATCAATCATCATTTCTCATTCTCAGACTATCACTAATGGAGATTAAGGCTGAGAGATTCATTAGCATGTTTAGTTAGAGAACCATAGAATTTTTCTTGTTTATTTTTCAATTCTTTGCTTTAATTTAGATTATCTTTCCATAGAATTGATAGTATTGAAATTAATTTCATGAAGGTATTATTCATATATACACACTATCTGATGACATATAACTGATTTAATGTTTGAAGATGTTATGTTGATTACCGAAATGCAGAAAGATAATGCAAGACATTAAATCAGTTAATGGATTGTATTATCATTTATGTCAACTTGATATAATCTGATTGGTTGTATTCAAAGTGTCAAAGACTTCAGAGAACCAGAGAGATAAATATTACGCTTTCAGCAATGCATAAAAGTTCAATATTCATAAAGTGACAACAGACACTGACAGACAGAGAACCCCGAGAGAAAAGTCACAGTGATCCCCGAGAAAGAAACCCGACAAGCATTACCGAAAAGAAGAATCACAAGAATTACCGATGAGCAAAACTTCATAGTGATGCCCAATAGACAGAAAACCCCGATGGACAAACAACCCCAATGGAGATACTCGAGGAGAGCTGAAGTGTTGACCGAAGCTAACAAGAGTTAAAACACCGAAAGGAATTGAAGTTCAGAAATGAAAAAACACTTAGTTGGCAGAGCTAAAGATAGAGTTAACTGGTTGTTAACATTGTTTTCATCAACAATTAAAGCTAGAGATAAGTAAAAGATTTAAAGTTATTTTATCCAGTTGTCAAGAAGATATCTACGAGATAAAACAGGAGTAAAGATTCAAAAGAAAGAATTGGATAAGATTATGGATCACGCCAAGAACAAGAAATTCAAGAACTGAGAATGGTGATATCATGCCTATAAAGAGACAATATAATTTATTATGAATTAGGGGAGTGAATAGAGAAAAAGAATGTTAGAGAGAAACTGATGAAGAACAACTTCATACAGTCCCGATCAATCAAGCTGAGGAAAGGGCTAAATATTTATGTGGACACCAAGAAACAGAGCACAATATCACTGAGCAGAAAGAAGTGGAGTAAAGGTATTGAAAAGATACATTGATCAGAAAGGTATAATGAGCTTACAATAGATCTAAAAATCTGCAAGTCTAAGTTGTATGTGTGAATAGATCATTTATTGTTTCAATTTAACCAATGATTCAGAAAGTCTCTTAACCGAGAAGGACTTAAAAATCCCTTCTATATTGAGATACATCGCAAGGAGTATCAAAAATTTTGATCATGAAGATAGCATGAGATGTTGGATATCATTTGACAAACTACACAAGGTTTGGTCATAGAAGGTAGTATAGAGATGTTTGATATCAAGTGACAAACTATTCTATTTAAATCCTATAACAAGGTCACACCTAAAAGTGTGTTTATAACCTTTAATAGGGTTGGCTCTTCACCGGGCTCACTTCAAAAGAGTGAAAATTTTGGGTTACCAGTCCCAAGTGGTTTTTCCCTTAACAGGGTTTCCACGTTAAAAATCCATGTGTCAATGTGTTTATGAGTCATTACTTTACTATTTTGCATTACACATAACTAAATCTAGATTGATCGATATACACTAAGAAATTTACTATTTTTTGATAAATAAAAGACTACTAATCAGTAAACTGAAAGAACAAGGTTTAAAAGTGAACTTCGAGCAATAGTTATTTGATAGGTTTATTTGAAGGCATTCATCTTGTAGGATTGAAGATAACTAGAAGCTTGTTATGCCCTACATACCCATCCCTACATTTTGTAGCCAAAATGTTGGGTCCCCCTTTTTTTTGCTTTTGTCCTTGTTTATTTTACATTTGTTTTCTTTGGCCTTTGCTGCCGCGAGGGTCATTTTCTTTTTCTTTTGTTATCTTTCCTCCGGGACCCAGTCCTAGAGTTTGTTTGTCTTGTGAGTCAGCCGGATCCCCTGACTCTGAGATCCTCTCTCATCATGTCTTCTTTTACGAGAAGGTGTGGTTGCATGGAATCCCTGGGCCTAGAGTCCAGAGGTATGCCTTTTCTGGAGTTT
Source organism: Thuja plicata (assembly GCA_018584345.1). Classification (NCBI taxonomy): domain Eukaryota; kingdom Viridiplantae; phylum Streptophyta; class Pinopsida; order Cupressales; family Cupressaceae; genus Thuja; species Thuja plicata. The sequence goes on along the minus strand of MU223517.1, from coordinate 4,437,052 downwards.
ACGGAAGGAAAGTGGGATGTTCTACCCTAGGGGTATAAATAGAATTTACAGACCACTTTCACATTTACCACGATCAAAACACTCAGAGTGATTAGAGTGATTCAAAGGTGATCAAGGAGATTCAACAATGTTAAGTGCATTTTTCTTTCTAAGATTAACAAATGAATTAGTGATTTTCCGCGGTGGTGTGTTAGTAGTCATTTGAAGCTTCCTGGTTTGCAGGGTGCCTCCCATGCTCTTCCTCCCATTTTCTCTATGTTTTTAGGTAGGTCCTTCAGCTCTCCTTTCTAGTTTTTCTTCCTGGTTTTTGCTTTGTTCATTTGTGTGTGTTTCTTGGTTTTCGGTTTTGTTTTCATTCTACTTTCTTTTTGCTTGTCTGTTGGTGGGATGGCTCTGCCAGAGGGTTTTCCTCACTCTGTGCAACTGTAAGTTAGTAGGTTTTTATGTATATCTCTGTACATTTTGTATATAGCTATGTATAGGTTTATTTTTTGGTCAGCCTGCGAGTTGTGCTTCGACCCTCATAGCGCTTCAGCCCTCTGTGAATTTATATATTCCATGTATATCCTTCCTGGTCTACGTTGAGCTCACCGTGCCCTTTCATGTTTTACCCCAATTTATTGAGCTTTCCCTCTTGATGCTTGCCTGGTTCAAACTTCGCACCTCGCTGGTTCAAGCCATGGCAATTTTCTCTCTCCTTTGTCAAGTTAGTCTTAATGATGGGTTAAGTTTCCCATGTGAGCATTCAAAACCCACCCAAGTGGCATTCATGCTCTCGCATGTTCAGACAATTTTTGGTGTTATTGTCATTAATCCCATTACTATGTGGCAATGTGACACCCCCATGTCAGCCTAGTACACCTAATTTCAAGTCATGTCTTGTAACGGATAGTTTTTCAGACTCTGGGTCCCAAGTCTTCCTTTGATATTTATTTCACTCCTTCGCATGAGCTAGAATCCCCAGAAGCCCGGGTAGAGATCAAATTCCTAAGTCATTTTATTATATATATCTTTTTCAAGGTTTGATGTGAACTAACACCCTTTCAGGAACATATGCGAAGTGGTGGTGAAAATCTCCAGGATCTAAAATAATGTTATGTTTTTATATGTACTGACGATCATCCTATCTTGCAAGTCACAGAATACCCATCAATCATGTCAGAGGCATCGGCATCTTCTCCACCCGAGAGTCTGGAGCTCCCCACTACTGCTGCAACTAGGACAGTTGTCAGGACGAAGGCCAAGAAGGCCCTAGAAAAACACCCATTAACAATGAAATATCTAAAGGAGGGCATCATTCTGGGATCAAAATTTGACTCCAAGTTACAGTTAATCACCGATACAAGTGTCAGAATGTGGGCCAAAATGCAAGCCTTAGTAAAGATGATGTTCATTCAATGCACTGTCAGAGATCCATTGGCCCTCAATGTGGCCAGCTCCAGGATCCTCAAGGTTGCCTACTTCCCCTACTCTGCGCAAGCTCTAAATCTCATTCTCACCTTGGTGGAACACAACAATACTGTCATTCGGGCTATCGTGCTTGCTGCCCCAGTTTCGACTGGCTACCCAATGCCTATGGTGTCTCTGGACACCTCAACTTTTGTTGCGGGGCTCAGGATCCCCAAATTTGATGATGCAGTCATTCTCACCCAGTCTCTAGCCTTAGATGAATTTCAAAAGCTTTCACACATGGCCCAGAAATATCTGAATACCAATTGGCTCAAGGTTCCAAGGAAGGACTTCAAAAAGATGAAACTAGAGATCCCCCAGACTGAATTTAAAGAGAGCATACAGATGTGGATCATTGCTCTATGCAAGGTCTTTGGAGAACCCCATGCCTAGGAATTCTTGGCATGGTGTACCATTTCTTGTTTGGCATCACCTCTGGTAGGTAGAATTTTGATTGGGCCACTATCATCACCAATCACGTACACGCCTAGCTCGTCAAGGTCACCCGAACCCCCAAATTTTACATGAATTCTTACGTCTTGTGGGCATTGGCACAAAAACACCCCATCACCCATAGATTATTAACAAATGGCTTGGGACTAGCAAAGGCCAAAATTCTCCATGGGATTATTTCCCACAGATCCAGTGGGAAGCCAGTTTTCCCAGCTTCTACAGAGTAAATAATGCTTTCATTTAATACAACCTTCTCTCACCCACTTAGGATGCCAGATATCAGAAATCAAAGGAATCAATGACCCTGGTCAACACTTATGGCCATTATTACATTTAGTATCAAAATCACACTAACATTTGGGTGACCAGCTTCTCTGAGAAACCCTACCTATTACCCAAACATTGTGGGGATAGGATAATTCTTTTGGAATACTGCAGACAGATTCTGAAGCTGCATGCCCTCTTTACATTGAAGAAGGTTACCAACATTCTATTCCCAATCACTTGTGGGAACAATACATGTAGCCTTGCAGTAGAAAAAGAGGCTGACAGCGAACTTAAAGTTTAGGGCTGGCAGAATTCTACCTGGAGAAAAAGAATTTTGATCTGCTAGAAAAAATAGCGATGACACTTCCCCGGGAAGCCCCTTCACATGAGCTTCACTTAGAAGATTTTTGGGAAGGTTACTGGGATGATTTTGAAGTCTGAAACTAGCATTTTCTCTGGATGACACAAGGCATGATGAATCACCTTAAGCTTTGACATTTTCCAAAGGACTTTTTGGACACCGGGTCCACAGAAGACCCACAATACAAAGAACAGGGGGTAGAAAAATGGCTCTCTCTCTAGTGAATTGGGATGCTCTAGAAGGCCCAGTGATAGAGGACCTCACCCACAATGTAATTGAACATAACCATGCATTTTTTGAAAGGTGTGTCCAAAAAGTACAAGAAGAGTTGGCCCACTTTTGCGAGGGTCAACTTCTGGGGCCAGAACCTCCTCGCAGGGTGAATATAGAGGGAAGAAAAAAGTGTGGACCCCACCCCAAGTCCCATCCATAGTTCCCGTAGTGGAATAATTGGAGAAAACTCTAGCAACATCCCAATAAATGAAAGATATATTAATCACCCGAATAGCCAACCCAGCTATTATGGCCGAACCTGTCCACCCTTCCAATTCTCCTTCACTTGTAGAATTAATGGTTTGCGTAATAGGGACCGGAGCAGAGGAAGAGCAGGCAGCAATGTTATATGTCAGGCCCCCATTGGTGACTAGGAGGAAGAAGAAAAGAACAACTAATCCTCAGCCAAGGACCAAACCAGAACTTAGGATGCCTAACATCCCTGAAGTACAGATTCTCTCGTCGAACTCCTCGGAGCTAGACAATCAGCCCAAAGATCCCCTAGAGACCTTCCCTTTGCACGATGACTTTGATGACATATTCGAGATGGATGAACTTGTAAACCTACAAGGGGATATCAAAAAAGTGATAGAAGAGATAGCCACCCAGGAGGAAGTAGTGATCCCTACTGAAAAGGAGATCCTAGAGAAAGAAGTCACCCCAGAGTAGGAAGCCCAGGAAGAGGGAGAAAAGGAACTACAATGGGTAGACATCTCCAAGGTGTAGGAGATATAGGTTTCAAAGACCAGCACCATGGAGGAAAGGAAAGTGCAAAATGAGAAATCGACATCTGCTGAGGGAACCAGACCTATGGGAACAACCATAACCTCAGCCTCCATGCTCCATATGCCTCCTCCTACCCTGAAGAAGGTAACATTCAGCGAGGTGATTTTGATGGCCCAGCAAGTAAACATTGGCTAGACACCTCCGCCACCTTCGAACAATGCACCAACGGGGGAAGACATATCGATAGATGTCGAAGAAGAAGAACAACAACAAAAATAGCAGCAAGATGAGGGGTAGAACCCTGGAAACACAGATGTTGAATCTGACACTGCTAAGGTTATGGACACCGAGGCAAAAGATACTAATTCCACTAAGGTGGATGATGGAGGTGGTGTGGAAGATATAGGAAAAGAGTTCAAAGAGGCTCAAAACATTGGGGATGAACAACAGAACCTCGAAGGGGATTCACAAGACCAAACTTTGGCAACAAGGCCACCCCTGCCACCACAATGGTTGGTGGATTCTAAGAAGAGGAAGGCCCCAACATAAACAAAGGCCCATTTCTCCCTGCCTGAGATGATGGAACAAGTGTGGCGAGCCCCAAAACAAAAGAAGGCACGAACCCTCCATTCCCTTCGGACTGGTTGTTGGTTGTATTTCCTATTTTGGCAGTTTTCCTGGGTCCTTGTCCTGCTTTTTGTATTTTGATGTGCTCAATTCTGCCATCTCTGGTTCATTATGCCCTTACCCATGTCAAGTTTTAGGTTTTCAAGTCTAAACCTTGCTCAATTTACAAAACCCTGAAAACCCTATGTCTTTCCAAAGTTTTAAACGATGAACATAAACACTAAGTCATGTCTTTATGTTTCGATGTTACCTTTTCCTTTCACTTGAAGCATGTGTTTAATAGAAATTGCCTTGTCGTGTGACTCCAGCCAAATATTCCAAAGGTCTTCCTGACTTTGTGTTTTCCTTCAGTCACGTGGTCTCGTTTAAAAATAGAATATTCCTTTTGTGCTTCGAGACTCAGCGATTCCTTCAATCGGGTAGTCGCAAGATAGCTATTTCATAAGGCTGCATGCAGAAGGGACCCACCACTCAGTTGGGTGATCGCGGGAGAATTTCAATAATAATGAAAATGTCTTTAGACTTCGTGATTACCTCATGTCACACAGTCACCAGATGCAGCCAATGTTAAATGTTAAGTCTTCCTCAGTCGCGTGGTCTAGAGATGAAACAGTAGTTAAGAGATTTTTTTCAAGACTTCGCGACTGACCGTCTGTGGTTTACAGTAAAGTATAGTCGGGATGTCGCCAGAGCCAGATGATGACTCAGTTCTCTAGTATGCAGTAAATGAATAGATGACTGTGTGACATGTGTCATAAGCTGAGTGGGTACTAAGGTATAATTGCAAAGTCGTAAGAAGAATAAAATGGGTTTAGCGACAGTGAGACTAAGTACTTTCCCTTCAGTCGCGGTGTCAGAGAAAATTTTAAGGGTATGCATGAATATATTGTGATTAAGCGACAACCGTAGGATGAAGAAATCAGAGGATCTGACGGTGGTCGCCAAGTCTGAGAAGAAAAGTTCCCCAAGAGAAAAGTCCTCCCGACTCAGTGATTAAGGTATGTCGTGCAATCGGCAGAAGTAGGAAAAGGGCGCATATAACATGTTATGAAAAGGTCAAATGCTCAAGACTTATATCCTGCAATTGGGTGACTAAGCATTGTCGCATAGTCTTGACATCAATTGAAAGCATTTGGCGACAAGGAGATAACCGTAAAAGGTTAAAGAAAGAAGTTAGTCGCAAGGTCTCAGAAAGAATGATGAGTTACTGTTAACTGTGCACGACTAAGATTTCAGTTATGTCGCGTGATCGCCAGATCGTCACTTGGGTCAGCCAAAGGTAAGAAAATGCATTGTTTCCATGTCTTGAGATGGAACCATGGTTAATAACAGAGGCCCGTGACGAAGAGACTTCCTGCAGTCGCGTGATCGCAGGATCCCAGAATCAAAAATGGCGGCAATTTTATGATGTGACACTATGAATCACTCGGCAACCAATCACAGGCTTACATTTTGATCACTGTGCAAAAAGAGTAGCTGAGATGTAAGATAGATAATGAATCAAAATGTGACATGTTAGCTCTTTTAAATATTATATGGTTGCTCCGAGGATTCATTTTTGAAAATCTGATTTCCTGTCAAGCTCAGGAACTACGGCTAGGTTTTTTATCAAGTTCACAGCATGTCAAATTAATGACAGAACTGATGTTTTCGAATTATGAGCTGTGTATTCTGAATGATGATTATGAGAAGTTGATTTCTTAGTCTGCAGTGTTCCAAAGGTAATCAAAGAATTCTAAATTGCAGGGAAAATGTGACAGATTACAAAGATTTTTTTGCCAAATAAAATCAGATTGGATGGACTTTTTCAGTGGGAAAAGGAAGGAGATTTGCAAAGGGATAATATCAGATATTTTCGGATAGATGGACTCAGTTTTTAAAGATATATCAGATATTTTGGAAGACTTGGAAAGACAAGAAAAATCAGATTTGTGAAGTCATCCAAAAAGATCAGATTTTTGAGAAGGACAGGTGTTGGATAGACATAGCTTTTGGGGTTTCTCCTTCTTCTATATCTTTCTTTCTTTTCTCAGTTGTAAGGGTTCCTTTCCTCTGCTCTGTTTTGGTTTTTTCCTACAAATGCCCAGAGCAGGTCCCTATTGGTCTATGGAAATTTTATTGTAAGTTATACTTCTGTGTCTTTGTATATTCATGAAAGCTTATTGTCTAGATGTGTTGAAGTAGAATACATTAATAGAATATAGTGTGGTTTTCCCTCTTTCATATTATCTTGTCTCTTTGCATTTTTTTTGTGCTCTAGTGTGTTTTACTTGTAAGGCATTTGAAATACACCAGCTACAAGGTAGTTTGTCTAATTATTTATGAGTTCCTTTCAAAGAGAGGACTAAGTTTCATAGATGATTTCAGAGAGCAAAACATTGTGATAAGGATTTGATGCAGATGTATGTATATGAGAGGATAGTTTGTAAGGCACTCTATCTCAGCCGCATGTAGTTTTTAAGGCACTCTACAGTATCTCTATTATTTTATCTCTGCTGATTCATGTTTTCATTGACTCTTTGCCCAAGGGATAGGCACTGGTCTAGAGTATAGTTTGCAGTATGTTCCTCATCCAATATCAAAACAAATTTAATCAAAATACTCTTGTTACTAAGAACAATTAAACTGAACTCAGTAAGGACCTATGTCAATAGGAAAGTGTCCATTTTAGTGATTCCTTAGAGAGTGAATCATTAGGTTATCCCTCCTAAAATCAAAAGGAAGAAGGATGAAAATCCTTGTATCCCTGGTTTTTTCTATATTTAACACCATAAGTTTGTATGGTTAAATCTTGCATCTGATTATGCTTGGTCATTTGCAAGGTGATTTATCAGTTGGTTTCACTAAGGTACATAGAAAATCAGTGTCCACATTAACACATACTGTGTAAAAAGCAATCATAAAAGGTAAAACCTGCCTGAGTATATGTGGAGCTCAAAAATGAAGAAGGACCTTATCCAGTCCTTAGCAATTAGGATTTTCTTGTCTCTGAATCAGTATTAGAAGGCATGGTGTTCAAGTAGTTATTTCAAGAACTGTGATTCACACAATAAAAATCCCTAACAAATTGGTGACTCTGCTGGGGATAAAATAAAATTATTTTGCTGAAATATCCCAGAGTCTAGTTATAGAGTCATGTGTTACAAAAAGAAAGGATATATCCTTATGTTTTATAAAAAGAGTCAAATCTGTCTGTTATTTGCTGCAAAGTGTCTGAACATTTTTAGTTTCTTCAAGATAATGTTAAAAGGATCTCACTAATAGTGAGTGGCGACTCTGAGCTCTGATTTGCACCAGTGTGCATGTGAAAGAAAGATTACAAAGAAGGTGAGCTTGCAGCGACAGTGACAGTAGATATGCTACATGTTTTGATGCTGATTTAAGGGTGTCTTCAAAGCACACAATTTTTGCAACAGCTCAAATACATCCAGGTATTTTCAAAAATTTTAATAGTTTTCCTTATCAAGTGATTACAGCACTAAAGCAAAAGGGAATCAGTTAAAAAAGGGTTTACATGTTTCAATTTTTACTTGCATCTTTGCAAAATTTGAAGGAAATATGTAAGAGTGGCAGTTTGTAATGTTTTCAACTGCTGAGATGTCACAATCTTTTAATTGGAGGGGTGGTAATTTGTATGGGGCAATTAGTTTTGTGGGTATCCTTGGATACCCGAATCATATCCCATCAAAGGTTAAGGAGTATTTGCCAAAGTTCACTGGTTTTGGAGAACAATCAGCTGAGGATCATTTAGAAAAGTTTTCAGATTTGATTGATGATCATGACATAACACATGAGGATGTACTAATGAATTTATTTGCAATATCTTTAGTCGATAAGGCTAGGGAATGGTTTAAGAATTTACCTCATGATTCAATAGGATCTATGGCTAAAATGGAAGAATATTTTATTGAACAATATGGTAACACAGAGGACAATGGTGTTTCTTATGCTATATCCTATGTTGAAGAATCTATGGCATATTCAGATCATGATACAGAGGATCTTGAGGAGGAACTTATCAAGAAACTATCGGCCATCCGAAAGCAAATGAAAAGAGAAGAGGCCAATAGACAAGCTCAAATAAGAATTGACCAATTAAAATTGGAATTGTTGAACCAAATAGCAATAAGTGATGATGAATCAACTGATTTTGAGTCTGAAATTGTTGAAGATGTTGATGATAAATCTGACAGTGAATCTGAATTTAATGATATTGAAAGTGATGAAGATGAGTATATACTTAGTGATGATGAAGAATCTACTGCTGGTGAAGATATTGCTGACATTGATATTATGAATAAGCTTTATGAACAGCAAGAAGATGAAAAAAATATATGCAGCCAGCAAGATAACAGTTATGATGCAGACACAAGTGTTTGTAGTGAAGTCATTACACAAAGTGATATGTTTTCAGAGGTTTCACTACAAGACTCCAACAGAGAAGAAATTTGCAGCATCATGCAAGAAGACAATAAAGAGATGACTGAAGAAGATGACTGTTGTTCCCTTCACAGTGAACAAATTGCAGAGATTTTATCTTTTGAGTATCTCAGATATTCAGGAAATAGAACATTTGAACTTTCATGTTCAACACATATTGATTTTGACAGTAAAAATAAATTAGTGCATTCTGATTGGACATATGTGATACTGTTTCTTCTTGCACTCCTTCTTCATTCAGCTCTAATAAAATTCAGTTTGATTTATCAGATGATGAGGTTTTCAGTGTGGTTTCAGATTCAGTAGATGTGGAAAATCCAAGTATTGAAGTGAGTATTGATTTAGAAAACAGTGTGGATTTTGAATCTTGTTTTGATTCTAAGTCTGCCTTTGAACTATTTAATAGTGGACAATCAGTGGCTCAAGTTTCAAAAGAAGAAATTCAATGTGCTGGTATTTTCCCTCCCACCCACCACTTTTCTTTGAGCTTGTTTAATGATGATAAGCTGCAAGATGCTCCTATTTTTGATGTTGAGGTTGTTTCTCCATATCCTAAGATGATTTATCATGTTATATCTAATGAATCTCCTAACTTTGATAATCATTTTCCAAATGATGAGGCATCTGATATTTTGCATAAAGATCAAGGTATGTTTTCTCTTGAGATGCAAATAATGGATGTGAATGAATTTAAAGATGCCTACCCAAGCAATATGAAAAAAATTGAAAGTTCCCCCTTTCAGTTGAATGGTGAGTTTTTAAGTTGTGGTTTACAGCTGAAAGATGATAAATGTCACACAGATCAAAGTATGTTCTTATCTAACGAACGTGACACATGTATGCCGCAAAATTTTTGTGATGAAAATCTGCCTAATGTTTATGGAAGCTTATATCAAGAATATGCATATTTGTTGTCATATGATGAGTTGATACATGATGACAGTTGCTTGAATCCGACAGTTGAGAGTGGCAATGTTATCATATTTTTGAAACATGGGGCAGAGAGCTTTGTGTTTGACAGAGGTAAGAATTAATCTTAGTTTCTGGGGTTTTGGGCCTCTTGTAGATAATATACATATTGTATAGTGGCTTTCAATTTCAGTTGTGTGTTTGCTTTCAGTTAGAGGTTTTTTGGTTTTTTTTTAGAAAAGAGGAAAGTTTTGAGAAGTGTTAGTGAAAGTTGAAGAGAAAGAGAAGAAGATAAATTCTGATTTTTAATTTTTTTGGGGTGGTCTGCTACTCCAAAGATTTGTGGTTCTCGGTATAAACTTGCATTTAACCGTCCTAAGTCAGAGCCACTGTTGGTTGTATTTCCTATTTTGGCAGTTTTCCTGGTTCCTTGTCCTGCTTTATGTATTCTGATGTGCTTAATTCTACCATCTCTGGTTCATTATGGCCTTACCCATGTCAAGTTTTAGGTTTTCAAGTCTAAACCTTGCTCAATTTACAAAACCCTGAAAACCCTATGTCTTTCCAAAGTTTTAAATGATGAACATAAACCCTAAGTCATGTCTTTATGTTTTGATGTGTTTAATAGAAATTTCGCCTTGTCGCGTGACTCCAGCCGAATATTCCAAAGGTCTTCCCAACTTTGCATTTTCCTTCAGTCGCATGGTCTCGTTTAAAAATAGAATATTCCTTTTGTGCTTTGAGACTCAGTGATTCCTTCAATTGGGTAGTTGCAAGATAGCTATTTCATAAGGCTGCATGTAGAAGGGACCCACTGCTCAGTCGGGTGATCGCGGGAGAATTTCAACAGTAATGAAAATGTCTTCAGACTTCGCGATTACCTCATGTCACGCAGTCGCCAGATGCAGCCAAAGTTAAATGTTAAGTCTTCCTCAGTCGCGTGGTCTCGAGATGAAACAGTAGTTAAGATATTTTTGCCAAGACTTCACGACTGACCGTCTGTGGTTTATAGTAAAGTATAGTCAGGATGTCGCCAAAGCTGGATGATGACTTACTTCTCCAGTATGCAGTAAATGAACATATGACTGCGTGACATGTGTCATAAGGTGAGTGGGTACTAAGGTATAATCACAAAGTTGCAAGAAGAAGAAAATGGGTTTAGCGACAGTGAGACTAAGTACTTTCCCTTCAGTCGCGGTGTCGGAGAAAATTTTAAGGGTATGCATGAACATATTGTGATTAAGAGACGGCCGTAGGATGAAGAAATCAGAGGATCTGACGGTGGTCATGAAGTCTGAGAAGAAAAGTGCCCCAAGAGAAAAGTCCTCCCGACTCAGCGATTAAGGTATGTCGCGCAGTTGGTAGAAGTAGGAAAAGGGCACATATAACATGTTATGAAAAGGTCAAATGCTCAAGACTTATATCCTGCGATTGGGCGACTAAGCATTGTCACGTAGTCTTGACATCAATTGAAAGCATTTGGTGCCAAGGAGATAACCGTAAAAGGTTAAAGAAAGCAGTTAGTCGCAAGGTCTCGGAAAGAATGATGAGTTACTGTTAACTGTGCGTGACTAAGATTTCAGTTATGTCGCGTGATCGCTAGATCGTCACTTGGGTCAGCCAAAGGTAAGAAAATGCATTGTTGCCATGTCTTGAGATGGAACCATGGTTAATAACAAAGGCCCACGACAAAGAGACTTCCTGCAGTCGCGTGATCGCAAGATCCCAGAATCAAAAACGGCGGTTTTATGATGTGACACTATGAATCGCTCGGCAACCAATCACAGGCTTGCATTTTGATCACTGTGCAAAAAGAGTAGCTGAGATGTAAGACAGATAAAAAATCAAAATGTGATATGTCAGCTTTTTTAAATGTTATATGATTGCTCCGAGGATTCATTTTTGAAAATCTAATTTTCTGTCAAGCTCAGGAACTACGGCTAGGTTTTTTATCAAGTTCACAGCATGTCGAATTAATGACAGAACTGATGTTTCTGAATTATGAGTTGTGTATTCTGAATGATGATTATGATAAGTTGATTGCTCAGTCTGCAGTGTTCCAAAGGTAATCAAAGAATTTTAAATTGTAGGGAAAATGTGACAGATTGCAAAGATTTTTTTGCCAAATAAAATCATATTGGATGGACTTTTTCAGTGGGAAAAGGAAGGAGATTTGCAAAGGGATAATATCAGATATTTTCAGACAGATGGACTTAGTTTTTAAAGATATATCAGATATTTTAGAAGACTTGGAAAGACAAGAAAAATTAGATTTGTGAAATCATCCAGAAAGATCAGATTTTTGAGAAGGACAGGTGTTGGATAGACATAGCTTTTAGGGTTTCTCCTTCTTCTATATATTTCTTTCTTTTCTCAGTTGTAAGGGTTCCTTTCCTCTACTCTATTTTGGTTTTTTCCTACAGATGCACAGAGCAGGTCCCTATTGGTCTATGGAAATTTTATTGTAAATTATACTTCTGTGTCTTTGTATATTCATGAAAGCTTATTGTCTGGATGTGTTGAAGTAGAATACATTAATAGAATACAGTGTGGTTTTCCCTCTTTCATATTATCTTGTCTCTTTGCATTTTGTTTGTGCTCTAGTGTGTTTTACTTGTAAGGCATTTGAAATACACCAGCTACAAGGTAGTTTGTCTAATTATTTATGAGTTCCTTTCAAGGAGAGGACTAAGTTTCATAGATGATTTCAGAGAGTAAAACATTGTGATAAGGATTTGATGCAGATGTATGTATATGAGAGGATAGTTTGTAAGGTACTCTATCTCAGCTACATGTAGTTTGTAAGGCATTCTATAGTATCTCTATTATTTTATCTCTGCTGATTCATGTTTTCATTGACTCTTTGCCCAAGGCATAGGCACTGGTCTAGAGTATAGTTTGCAGTATGTTCCTCATCCAATATCAAAACAAATTTAATCAAAATACTCTTGTTACTAAGAACAATTAAACTGAACTCAGTAAGGACCTATGTCAGCAAGACAGTGTCCATTTTAGTGATTCCTTGGAGAGTGAATCATTAGGTTATCCCTCCTAAAATCAAAAGGAAGAAGGATGAAAATCCTTGTATCACTGGTTTTTGCTATATTTAACACCATAAGTTTGTATGGTTAAATCTTACATCTGATTATGCTTGGTCATTTGCAAGGTGATTTATCAGTTGGTTTCACTAAGGTACATAGCAAATCAGTGTCCACATTAACCCATACTGTGTAAATAGCAATCATAAAAGGTAAAACCTGCCTGAGTATATGTGGATCTCAAAAACGAAGAAGGACCTTATCCAGTCCTTAGCAATTAGGCTTTTCTTGTCTCTGAATCGGTATTAGAAGGCATGGTGTTCAAGTAGTTATTTCAAGCACTGTGATTCATACAAGAAAAATCCCTAACACTGGTATGGGCTGAGATATAGTTGTGGTGATTGCAATGCCTCCCCTAGAGATAGACTGGTGCAGGAGCACCAAGGATCAACAATCAAAGTATGAAGACATTTTGTGAAGACCAGAGGAAGGGAGGACACCCTGAAAGTCAGGAGATCAATTGGAAGGTCTTAGAACCTATAATGGCTCTTAATTATTGTAATACTCTCAAATGATGTAATGCATTTAATAAACTTGCAATGTCCTTAAAGGACTAAAATATAGTTTGTAA
>MU223517.1:4395532-4412083 GCA_018584345.1 Thuja plicata | reverse complement strand
GAGTTGTACAAAGGGAGATATCTGCATTTTGGTGAAAGTTGTCCAAACCCTCAATTAGGAAAACCCGAGAGGACAGATTGTGATCCCTTAGTGTTTGAACATATAATAAACCCTCTCATTTGACAAAGACTCTGGGGAAGAAGTATACTAATTATCCCTGGAGGTTGCAGGTGTCCATGCAGCATGTAGTATGTGTTTGAGGGTAGAGAAGTGACTGGACAGTCACAGGAAGGAGGAATGGCTATCTCAGAAAAATGCAGTTCAGTGCGGGGGTTATAACTTTCAATTGAACTGTTGGATCCTTCTAAATTTGAAATATGTTAGAGAAAACCTAATTGCACACATCCTCACTGAAGGGATTTGGAAATTAATATTTCTTTCAAAATTTATGAATGACTGTTGTCGGGTCTATCTAAGGGGCAGTGACATGGCGGTTTGTGATGAATTTTCTTCATGAATATGTTGGGAAAGTTTTATGGAAGGATTTGGTATTGTGTGGGGATAAGCTGAAACTAGTGATTGTTTGAGGGACAATGAAGTGGTCTCAATGATGTGGAGTGTTTGGTGGCACCACAAGTGGTTTGTGCATTCTAATAGATCAAGGTGTGTATTTGATCAAGAGCAATGATCCTTGGAACCATACTTGCTATGTGTGGAGAAAAGTTGTGTGAAGTCCCTCATCAAATGTAGAAATAAGACCACCATACCACCTCTGCATCAGAGGGGCTTCCCCCAAAAAAACATCATGCCCTATGAAAGAAAAGCACACATTTCATGATCAAGGATAAGAACACTTTTTTGTAGGAACTATGAGGGAGTTTACCTCCGGTGCGTAGATAGGGTCCAAGCTGCTAAACTAATTGACAAATTTCATGGGCAATTTGGGACCAGGCATGGCTCAGTTGATGCCATGGTCCACTAGATTCTTCAGGCTAGATACTATTGGCCCTGCATATTTTAAGATGTTTATACTCATGTGAGGAAGTGCCACACATGCCAAACTATGACACATCTTGAGCAGAACACAGTGATGCCTTTGCAGTCAATCTTTGAAGTCAGACCTTTTGCCCAATCAACATTTGACTTCATCAGGGAAATCAACCCCAACTCATCCACCAACCATCGGTACATCTTGACTGCAACCGATTATTGTACCCGGTGGTCTGAAGCAATTCCTTGTAAAAACAACATAGCGGATGTGGTTATTAAATTCCTGGAAGAAAACATTGTCACCCATTTCGAAATGTCATTTGTTATAATGTGTGACAACGGTCCAGCATTTTCTTTGGCACAATTACTAGAATAGACCTACAAAAGAAAGATCACTTTGAAGTTCTCTAGCAACTACTAACCCTAGGAAAATCATGTTGCTAAATCAACCAATAAAAATTTGTTAGAAGTGATCAAACACCTATTAGAATAAAACCCCCGGGACTGGAACCAAAAGCTTAGGTTCACCCTCTGGGCAGATCATATCTGAATTAAGGCAGCCCTAGGGACTTCCCCATTTCATCTAGTGTATGGCTAGAATCTAGTATTCCCCGTCAACTTACAAATCCCAATCTTACAGTTCATTCAAGACTTCAGCAACCGGGATAACATTGTAGAAGTCCGGCTCCTAAATCTGGTACGAATGGAGGAACCAAGAGACACGGCCCTAGAACATATTGTGCATCATCAAGTAGTTTTAAAATGATGGTTTGACCAGAGAGCCCAATATAAGGCCTTTCAGATTTTGGACCTGGTCCTCTTTTGGGATAAGGCTCGGGAAAACAAGGGAAAACACACCAAGTTTCAAAGGCTCTGTCTTAGACCATACTTGATATCTGAGATCTACAGGGAAAATACTTATCACCTCAGTACTATGACCAGAGGAGTTGTCCCATTACCTGTCAATGGTTAGTTCCTCAAGCACTATTTTGAATGAAGTAAATGGTAAGTTTGTCTGAAGTTGTACTATATGTAAAGTTCTCGCTTGTAAATATTCCTTTTTGGTGCTCCTTGGGAGTGCCTTGCCCTTGTAAATAATTTTTTGGTGGTCCCCCAGGATTGCCTTTTCCTTTTTCCTTTTGTCTTCGTTTTCCTTTTCTTTCTTGCTCATTTTCCAAGTTCCCGACGTGTTACCTTCTCCTTGTAGGCAAGTATGCTTCGTATAACATCTAGTCCTTGGAATGGTACCTTATGCATGTCAGATAGTTTGGAATCTATTGTTAGCATGGTGGAATTGGTCTGCACTCTAGAGTTGTTTTGTGAGTATGGTAAAATTTTATGGGTGATATTTCATTTGATTCATATCTTGACAGTCTTGACATTGGTTAACAAAAAATCTAAGAAGCAAGTAATCGCATGGTCCTCGAAGGTAGATCGGTTGCACTAAGTTATGGACCAAGTCTGAAAAATCATAAAAATATCCTGGGTCTGGAATATTCTCTCCTATTTAGAAATTTAAAGCAGATGACAAGGTGAAAGAAGTACCACTGTAAAAATTAGCTAAGCTTAAGGTTCATGGTGAAGGAAGTACTGCCTTCCCATCTAAGAACAGAAAAGAAAAGAAAAACCTGAAGAATAGAGAATTCTGGTATCCGAGAGAAATGTGAAAGATATGATGACTTTGGTTTAATGTATTCGGTGCCTCCTCTCTGCTTCTCCCAGAAATCATTGGCTTGATTTTATTTCAAAGCACACACCTCACAACTAATGAAGGGCTGACAGATTGAATCATTGATGAGATAGATTTTCCCAAACACCTCACACCTTGCAAACGGGATGCTACAGGTAAAGATAAGTTTCAGTTTTGCTAACCAGAGATTCTAAAGTTCTCGAATGTGCTAAGGAAACTGTCCTAATGGATCACCATTTGTTATGCCCTGCATACCCATCCCTACATTTTATAGGCAAAATGTTGGGTCCCCCTTTTTTTTTTTTTCTTCTGGCCTTGTTTCTTTTCCTTTTATTTTCTCTGACCTTTATTGCTGCAAGGGTTGTTTTCTTTTTCTTTTATTCTCTTTCCTTCAAGACCCGTTCCAAGAGTGTGTTTGTCTTGTGAGTTGGCCAGATCCCTAGACTTAAAGATTCTCTGTCATCATGTCTTCTTTTACGAGAAGGTGTGGTTGCATGGAATCCCCGGGCTGGAGTCTGAAGGTATTCCTTTTCCATAATTTACTGAAGGAAAGTGGGATGTTCTACCCTAGGGGTATAAATAGAATTTACCGGCCACTTTCACATTTACCATGATCAAAACACTTAGAGAAATTAGAGTGATTCAAAGGTGATTAAGGAGATTCAATAATGTTAAGTGCATTTTTCTCTCTGAGATTAACAAGTGAATTAGCGATTGTCTGCGGTGGTGTGTTAGCAGTCATTCGAAGCTTCCTGGTTTGCAGGGTGCCTCTTGTTCTCTTCTTCCCATTTTCTTAATGTTGTCAGGTAGGTCCTTCAGCTCTCCTTTCTGGTTTCATCTTCCTGGTTTTTGCTTTGTTCATTTGTGTGTGTTTCTTGGTTTTCGGTTATGTTTCTGTTCTACTTTCCTTTTTCTTGTCTATTGTCACCTCCGATTGGTGGGATAGCTCTACCAGAGGGTTGTCCACCCTCTGTGTAGTTGTAAACTAGTAGGTTTTATTGTATATCTCTGTACATTTTGTATATAGCTGTGTATAGGTTTGTTGTTTTGTTGGCCTGTGAGTTGTGCTTTGGCCCTTGTAGCGCTTTGGCCCTCTGTAAATTTGTATATTCCATGTATATCCTTCCTAGTCTGTGTTGAGCTCACCGTGCCCTTTCATGTTTTACCCCAATTTATTGAGCTCGCCTTCTCGATGCCTGCCTGGTTCAAACTTGGCACCTTGCTGGTTTGAGCCATGGCAGTTTTCTCTCTCCTCCATCAAGTCACTCTTAATTATGAGTTAAGTTTCCCATGCGAGCATTCAAAACCTGCCTAAGTGACATTCATGCTCTCGCATGTTCAGACAGTTATCGGCATTATTTCCATTACTACCATTATTGCGTGGCCACGTGACACCCTCATGTCAGCCTAGTATGGCTAATTTCTAGTCATGTCTTGTAATAGATAGTTTTTCAGACTCTAGGTCCCAAGTCTTCCTTTGATCTTTATTTCACTCCTTTGCATGAGCTAGAATCCCCTGAAGCCCAGGTAGAGGTCAAATTCCTAATTAATTTTATTTTATATATCTTTTTTAGGGTTTGACATGAACTAACATCCTTTCAGGAACAAATGCAAAGTGGTGGTGAAAGTCTCAGGGATCCAAAATAATGTTATGTTTTTATATGTATTGACGATTGTCTTGTCTTGTAGGTCACAAAATACCCATCAATCATGTCGGAGGCATCGACATCTTCTCCACCCAGGAGTCTAGAGCTCCCCACTACTGCTGCAACTAGGGCAGCTGTCAGGATGAAGGCCGACAAGGCCCTATAAAGACTCCCATTAACAATGAAATATCTAAAGGAGGGCACCATTCTGGGATCAAAATTCAACTCCAAGTTACAGTTAATCACCGACATAAGTGTTGAAATGTGGGCTGAAATGCAGGCCTTAGTAAAGATGATGTTCATTCAACACACGACCGGAGATCCATTGGCCCTCAA
The DNA here is from genome assembly GCA_018584345.1 of Thuja plicata. Lineage (NCBI taxonomy): Eukaryota > Viridiplantae > Streptophyta > Pinopsida > Cupressales > Cupressaceae > Thuja > Thuja plicata. The sequence goes on along the minus strand of MU223517.1, from coordinate 4,407,481 downwards.
TGTGGCCCGCTCTGGGATCCTCAAGGCTGCCTACTTCCCCTGCTCCATGCAAGCTCCAAAGCTCATTCTCACCCTGTTGGAACACTATAATACAACCATCTAGGTTATCGTGCTTTTTGTCCCAGTTCCAACTGGCTACCCAACGCCTATGGTGTCTCTAGATGCCACAACTTTTGTTGTGGGGATGGGGATCCCCAATTTGAGGATACATACATTCTCACCCGATCTCTAGCCTTAGAGGAATTTTAGAATATTTCACACATGTCCTGAGAATATCTCAATACCAATTGGCTCAAGGTGCCAAGGAAGGACTTCAAAAAGATGAAACTGGAGATCCCCTGAACCAAATTTAATGAGATCATACAAATGGGGATCATCACTCTATGCAGGGTCTTTGGAGAACCCCATGCCTGGGAATTCTCAGTATGGATGTACTATTTCTTGTTCGGCATCACCTCTGACAGGCAGAATTTTGATTGGGCCACTATCATTGCCAATCACGTAGATGCCTAGCTCATCAAGGTCACTTGGACCCCCAAATTTTAGATGACTTCTTACATCTTGTGGGCACTGGCACAACAATGCCCCATCACCCAGGGATTATTAACATGTGGTGAGCTCGGGACTGGAAAAGGCCAAAATGCTCCATGGGATTATTTCCTGCAGATCTAGTGGGAGGCCAATTTTCCCAGCCTCTGTAGAGTAAATGATGCTTTCATTTACTACAACCTTCTCACACCCACTCAAGATGCTAGATACCAGCTATCAAAGGAAGCAATGATCCTGGTCAACACTTATGGCCATTATTACATTTAGCATCAAAAGCACACTTACATTCAGGTGATCGACTTCTCTAGGAAACCCTACCTATTACCCAAACATTATGGGGATAGGTTAATTCTTTTGGAATACTACAGATAGATTCTGGAGTTGCATGCCCTCTTCGCATTGAATAGGTTACCAACATTTCATTCCCAATCACTTGTGGGAACTATACCTGCAGCCTTGCACCAGAAAAAGAGGCTGATGATGAACTTAAAAGTTTAGGGCTAGAACAATTCTACCTGGAGTGGAAGAATTTTGATCCACTAGACAAAAAAAGTGATGACACTTCCCTAGGCAGCCCCTCCACATGACCTTCATTTAGAAGATTTTTGGGAAGATTTCCAGGATGATTTTGAAGTCTGAAACTAGTATTTTGTTCGGATGACACAAGGCATGGTGAAGCGCCTTAAGCTTTGACATTTTCTAATGGAATTTTTGAACACCGGGTCCATAGAGGACCCGCAATACAAAGAACAAGGGGTAGACAAAATGGCTCTCCCTCCATTGAATTGGGATGCTCTAGAAGGCCCGACGATAGAGGACATCACCCATAATGTAATTGAATGCATACATGCATATTTTCAAAAGGTGTGTTCGAAAAGTACATGAAGAGTTGGCCTGCTTTTGCAGGGGTCAACTTCTGGGGCCAGAACCTCCTCGCAGGGTGAAGATAGAGGGAAGAGAAAAGTGGGTACCCCACCCCAAGTCCCATCCATAGTTCCCATAGCAGAACAATTTTAGAAAACTCTGGCAACATCCTAGCAAATGAAAGATACATTAATAACCTAGCTGGCCACCCTAGCTATTATGGTCAGACCTGTTTGCCCTTCTAATTCTCCTTCACTTGCAGAAAATTAATGGTCCGAGTAACAGGGCCCAGAGCGGAGGAAGAGTGGGCAGCTATGTTAGGTGTTGGGTCCCCATTGGTGACCAAGAGGAAGAAGAAAAGAACAACTAATCCTCAGCCAAGGGTGGAACTAGAACTTGGGATGCCGGGCATCCCTGAAGTACAGAGTGTCTCCCCGGACTCCCCGGAGCTGGACAATCAGCCCAAAAATCCCCCGGAGACCTCCCCTCTGCATGATGACTTTGATGACATATTTGGGATGGATGAACTTTTAAAACTACAAGGGGATATCGGGAAAACGGTAGAAGAGCCGCCCAGGAGGAAGTAGTGATCCCTACTGAAAAGGAGATCCCAGAGAAAGAAGCTGCCCCAGAGTAGGAAGCCCATGAAGAGGGAGAAAAGGAACTATAACGGTTAGACATCTCCAAGGTGCAGGAGATATAGGTTCCAAAGACCAACACCATGGAGGAAAGGCAAGTTCATAATGAGAAACTGACATTTTCTAAGGGAACTAGACCTATGGGAACAACTATAACCTTAGCCACCATGCTCCAGACACCTCCTCCTACGCCAAAGAAGGGAACATTCAGCGAGGTGATCTCGATGGCCCAACAAGCAAACATTGGCCAGACACCTCCGCCACCTCCAGAGAATGCACCAACTAAGGAAGACATCCCAGCAGATGATGTCTAAGAAGAACAACAACAACATCAATAGCAGCAAGATTGAAAGGAAACTAAGTGTGCAAAAAATAGTTTCCTACACTAAACTCCTGAGAAGAGGATCCTACAAATTCATATTTAACCCTTAGCAATTATAGAATGATAATACAATAACATGCATACATAGGAAAATGAGAATGACACAATGATTTACCCTGGGGAAAACCTTTCGGTAAAAAACCCCAGCACTCCAAAACCTGCACAATGTATTAATCAAAACTAATACTGTTTACAATACACTTGCAATGCAAGTTCCTTCAGGAGATAATTGACACTTGAAGACAAATTTGGCAGCATAAAAACATTCCAACAATACACTAACTTCTCTCAGATTCACAACCCTAAAAAATGCTTATATCATGCACTTCACTTTTTAGGGAAACATCCAAAAGCAGCTGTATTAGGGTTTTACCATTCTCTGAGAAAATAGGAACCCAAAATTTTTTTGAAGAGTGTACAATACTCAACTAATTATTTTCCACATGTCTTGCATGTCTTCACCCATCATTGAAACTTCCACAATTAGCTCTTACAAATATTAATGACCGTCATAGGAATCTATCATAACCGTTTCAGTCATGATTACCTTACACATTGTCCAAAGTGCTGACATTTGGAAAATATTAAATGTAAGGAAATATACAAGGTTGAGACACCTTATTCCTAACAAAGATGAGGGGAAGAACCCCAGAAACATAGATGTTGAATCCGACTTTGTTAAGGATATGGACACTGAGGCAAAAGATACTAATGCCACTAAGGTGGATGATGTAGGTGGTCCAGAAGATACATGAAAAGAGTCTGAAGAAGCTTAGAATAGTGGGGATGAACAATAGAACCCTAGAGGGGATTCACAAGACCAGACTTTGGTAGCAAGGCCACCCCTGCCACCACAATGGTTGGTGGATTCTAAGAAGAGGAAGGCCCTGACATAAACAAAGGCCCATCTCTCCCTGGCTGAGATAATGGTACAAGCGTAGGGAGCCTCAAAACAAAAGAAGGCCTGGACCCTCCATTCCCTTCAGACTGGTCTAGGTGGAGATACAGTTGTGGTGATTGCAATAGCTCCCCCAGAGATAGATGTGGCAGAAACTAGAGCTGAAGATTATACAATCACGAAAGTTCCTCTAGGGAGGAGAGACAAACAGGGTGAATTGGACCTGTTAAAGGAGGCCACCCGGGCAGTATAAGCCCGATATGACAAACAATCACAGAGGCTAAAGGAGGAAAAGGAGAAAAGTGCAAATCTCCTTAGGATCTTGACAGAGATTTCCCAACCCATCACTGTCATTCCTCTGGAAGCTTCCACATCTGGAGCACTGCTCTCACAGGGTAATGTAGGTGCGCTAGGAAACATGAAGAAGAAATTGCAGACAGATGATAATTGGGTAGCTCAACAGGTAGGGAATGTCTGGCATTTTTTAGTGGCTACTCTCCCATACCTATACATAGCCGACTGGTACAGACCCTGCAGGACAAAGTTCTAGATATTGAATATTCTTTAAATTTATACAAGGCATTCATTTCAAGGGTTTTGGGAGTCGATCCCTTTAGTACTGAAACATGTACTCTAGAGGAATACGTCATGGGAAATTTTGATGAGTTAATGGAGTCTCAGTATCAATCCCTAGAGGGAATGGATGGAGAAAAGATGTCACATATATCCTACATGGTGCTCCAGACCCACGACGCCGCAAAAATGGCCACAGAATTCAAGGCAAATACTTTGTATCTGGGTGAATAGGTGGAGATAGCCAAATACCGTCGGTCTAGCCTCAAGGACATTGATGAAGATGGACTTTCCCAGCTCCTGGAAACATTTAAGGCATATAAAGGATAGTCACACCCTTCGGATTCTAAATATTTTTACCAGCTAGGTGCATTTTTCAACATTCATTCATTCTTTGGGCGTAAGCCCCCAGATCCCAGAGTTCTAGATCCAACAGTTTTGTATTCTTTTGATGACCCGCATCCAGGTTCCCCAGAGCTGATCTGTCATTATCAGGTAGTTAATAAAGGGGTCAGAAGATTGATGATCCAAGTAAGGCATGTCTATTGGAGGGATGGCTCTAACAGGTGGTCTTCCCAAGGTGCCACTCCAGCATTGAACACCTGGTGCATCGAAGATAGTGAGCTGCTTTTTGCATTAATGAGGCATGTAGCCTTGAACCCCGGGAGATCATATTTACTCTATTCTGACTCTGGCACTCTTCTTGAGGCTGATTCTTCCATTCTTTTTTCTTGTCTTCTATTGATCTGTCAGACCTCTGTTCTTTTCAAGGTTGTTGTAAAGTGGTGCAGGTAGTACCGGCCACCAGATATTGTATTTTAATGGTTGAGTGTACAGTTAGATTAGGTTAGTTTTAGGGAAACCTTTTTGTATAAATAACAAGTCTGACTTCATTTCAAGGGTCAGCGAAATTGATGATTTTGCAGTCTATACTATTAGAATTTAGCGTTTCATTTCTCAATAGTTGTAGATCTCAATGCTCGGTAGTTCTTAGTAGCTCTTAGTAGTTAGATGCTCCCTTGGAGCCGTTGATGTACACACTAGTGATGCTGGAAACCTGTTACTAAAGAAAGAAGAGTTCTAGCAATGAAGTTGTTGGTGTTTTGATCTCTGAGTTAGCACTCTTTTGTACTATATATTTCTAGTGTCCTCTACTCTAATGTTTTAAGTAGATTAACGACCTCTTTTCCCCTTGCTATTGGACATGTATAAACGGTTGGTTCTGTATGCATTTGGTATTTAGTGTAGCATGTTAGAGCATTGTTGATGTTTGGAATATTTAGCATAACTATAAGTAGAAGTAACAAACTCCTAACTCTAATCGATTGATTAAAGTTTATTTCGTAAACTAATGCGTGCTTGCAGGAAACCCCAACCTAAAAAAATCCCTGGAGAAGATGAATCAAAAACCACCTATCCCCCCCCTCAGAAAAAAATAGTCACACACCCAACTTAGCTCCCCACACTGTCGTGACTTGACTCTCAGGTGCTTGAAGGCCCAGAGAATTTATTCCCTAGAAAACCTTTACAGGCAAAGTTGGCCGGTACCCGGTGACAACTTACCTCTATTGGCGAGGCCAGTCACAAAGTCCTGTCAACAAAGCTTAATATTTTGGTACTAAGTTTTTGGGTTGATTTATTGGAATATTTTTTAGGCCACTTATTCACCCNCCCCCCCCCCCCCTCTCAATTATTCTAACAATTGGTATCATAGCTTGTGTTCTTATAAAGGGAGTTTAACAACTCAAGAAAAAAATCACAAGATGAATAGACGAGATGTGCCCAAGTTGAATAAAGACAACTTTGCATCATGGTAAAGTAGAATAAGACTCCACCTATCAGGTATTGAAAATGATGTTTTTCAATACTTAGATACTGAATATGTGTTTCCTACATGACCTCACACACTTTAGAAATTGAGAGAAAAGCATGAGCACAATTGCATGATGATAAAGCTTGCTTCCTTACTCTCTGATGATGAGTTTGAAGATGTCAAAACCTGCACCTCTGCAAAGCAAATGTGGGATAAATTGAAGATGGTACATGGAGGAGATGCTAATGTACTAAAGCTAAGGTATAAATCCTAAGAGGGAGGTTTGATGACATAAGTATGAAAGAAGGATAAAATATCACTCAGTATAGTTGCAAAATCAAAGAGGTAGTCAATGCTATCTGAGGAGTTGGAGGTGTACATAAAGAAGAGATAGTGGTAAGTAAAATCCTAAGAAACTTACTGCCTATATATGCTATTATAGTATCTTCTATACAAGAAATGAGAGCAGTTGCAAACAATATAGTTACTCTAGATCGTCTGATTGGTAGACTGATTTCATTTGAGATGAATAACTTTGATAATATTGTCTTACCATCTATAGAGTCTGCATTCAAATCTTCTTTAAAAATAAGTAAGTCAAATCATAAACACAATATGAGGAATGGTAGTGAAAGTGATAGTGATGATCAAGGACTTGATGAGATTGAAGCATTAATGGCTAGAAGATTACAGAGAGGCAAAGGTAGATACAAAGGTAAATTACCACTTGTATGTTTTAATTGTAAAGAGGTTGAACACTTTGCTGCAAGCTGTCCTAACAGAAGAAAAGATGACAGAAGTAATGAAAAAACATATGAAAAGAAGTTTGACCATGGTGATAACATAGATTACTGAAGTAACCGACAATCTGACAGAAGAGATACCCAAGACTACAAGGACAAAGGGAAGAAAGCTTGTTACCTAGCTGAGAATAGAGTTGATGATACTAACACTGAATCTGATGAAGACATTGAGATGGTATTTGTAGCCATGAAGTATGATTCAGATGAAGAAGAAGAAAGGTATGTAGAAACTGCACTCATATCTAAAGTAAGTAAGAATGATGTCTAGATCATAAATAGTTGTTGCACTCACCACATGACCGGTGATAAACAAAAGTTTAAGACTTTTGAGTACTATAATGGTAGTTCAATAAGAATGGGTAATGACACAGCTTGTCCAGTTGAAGGTAAATTAACTATAATGTTGAATAACCTGATCAAATGTGAAAATTCTTACTGGGTAATGTTATATGCTAAATGTAGACCTCTGAATTCAACACAAACACAACATAGTCTTTACACAATCGCTCAATTCATAAAGACAAACATGAATTGTTTGTTCTGCAAATTCGATTGAGGTGACCTGTTGCCTCCTAATTAGTTGTGGATGTTGAGTTTTCCCTCAGAACGAGAGCCAACAACCTGACCATTGCTAACATGGAGGATTTTAAGAATGCAAGAAGAGAAGAATTGCCATTAATCTTATGAAATTTGCAACTAGTCTATGAGAGGAATACTCTTAATCTATGAATTGAGAAGCAATTAAGCTATGAAAATGAATTGCAACTAATCTAAGAATGAATTACAACTAAGCTATGGAAGAAAAATGCAATTAATCTAAGAAAATCAAATGCTTTTAATCTAGAAATGAGAGAAGAAATTGCCTTTAAGCTAGAATTGAATTTGCCATTAATCTAGAAAGCTTGAAAGCGTCAAATTGAAATGTTAGATATAGAAATGAATCATAAATGAAAGCATTATATCTTCAATTCCAATTAAAACTAGCCTAATTATGCAAATTTAAGTTTGAAACATGAAAGAAATCAAATGTAAATTGACTATAATATTGATGCTCTCCAAAATCATCCTCCCTAATGAAGAAAAGAAGGTCCAATTTATAGAAAACCATGGAAAGAGGATGAAGAGTTTCTTGAAAAGAAACGGTGGCCTCTTCATTTTCATTGGAGACAAAAATGACAAGATTATTTAAATATAATGGTGAATTATTGCCACATAAGTGTCTTTTCACATGGAATTATGGAATTCCTTTTTTGAGGATAATTCATCCAATAAATAACCTTTCAATTCCTTTTATGTATATTAGCCAAAGGGGGTGGAATTGATTTAATTAAAAGCACTTAAGAATTTTTAGGATTAAATCAATTAATCATAGGGGTTTTTAGCTAATAATCATTGAGAATTTAGCAATTAAATATAATGTCAGATTTATGCAAATTTGGGTTTTTTGCATTTGAAACTTAGTCAATTAGGAGAAGAATTTTCCTAGTACAATAGGACTTCGAAGATAAGAAAATGCACCAAAATTGATTGGATTATTAGATGCCAATTTTGGGGTGTTACATTTTGTCCCTCTATGAATTGATGTGCGAACAACGAATTGATTCAAAGAACAGTCTGAAGTGAAGATGAAGATTTCAGAAGTATAGGTTAGGTTGCCAAGACAACGATCAGATTAAGAAGCAGAATCATCTGAGAAAAGATCGAAATTGGGGTTAGATTGCCCCAATGTCCACTGATAGCTGATGAAGATCTAGGACTATCTCCAGAATCAGGGTTAGATTTCCCCAATACGAAGGTTAGCCCTCCGAGATCTAGGGTAGATTGCCTAGATAATGGTCTAAAGAGTTTTTTGAGAGCCATCTTCATAAAGAAGCGTAACTTTTAGGAATTAAGGTTAGATTTCCCCAATACCTAATGAGATTTCAAGAATCATCTCCAGAACGAAGCTTGATCCTTGAGGATTTGAGTTAGATTGTTCAGATACCTAGCAATATAGATGATGTGATGAAAAGATTCAAGATCATGGAATATCCAATTTTGACCATAAGGTACAAAGAACTGAATATGCCCCAAGTGATGAGATGCCCCTAGCAATGGGGACTTTTGATTTAAATCAGAATGATTTGAGAATAATGCGAAAAGATTCAATGATGCAATCATCCTGTCCCCTCGGGAGAGAAATCAAAAGATGACACATTATAGTGATGAGAGTGAGAAATTGCAAAGAAAGATAGATCAAGAGAGAGCATAATCGATTTAGAGTGATCGAGAGGTCCTGTTGATTAGGTTTGACCATAGTTGACTAGAATTGACTAGAGTTGACTTTGATGAAAAGATTGCAAAATTTGAGAAAAATGATAATAAGAGATAATCCTGACAAGAAAGCAACATCAGAAATTTGACTGCACAAGCATATATAGAAGTGTCTAATTTTGATTTTGAACACAAAAATTGATTGAGCATATAGATGAAGATGGAGAGAGAGGATCGAACACTCATGCAGTCGAGAAGAAACCATGATGAAAGATGAGGACCTTTGAAGAATGAGAAGACAAAATGAAGAGAGTGCCAAAACTACCACGACGCAAGCCTAAAATGCAAATGCAAGCCTACAATGCAAATGCAAACCTAAGATAAATGCAATCCTAGGACTTTGGTTGTTGGACTCATCATATTTATCATCATCGGGTGCTTTTGGATCATCAGAGTCAATACAATCCTTACTGGTGCCGCTGCAACCATAAGAATATGAATATGAATTTCATCGGATAAAATATAGGAAATGAACATAAGCACCGAGGCACAAAAGCCAAGGTGACCTGAACATTGTTTCCAGCTTAATATAGTAATAATTCACAAGTAAACAAACACAGTAATAACAGTCAAGGAGATAGTTTCAACCTCCCCTTGGCATACAAATAAACAAGATCGAGGGATGTGAGGCTTTTCCACCTTAATGCAAAAGTTCTTATCACATACACCTTTTTTATTTAATGTTTTCAGATCATCAAAACCACACCAACAAGCAGTAGACAAAGAAAATATCAATGAAATTCATAAGAATAGACAACATACTAAGAAAGAGTCAATCATATCTCAGCATGTTTCAAAGTTTACGAATGTGTCTATGTTCAGGGTGTTGAAAAACATCATTGTTCTTGTGAGTGCAATGTGTTTGATTGCTATCGAGAGATGTTTACACCGTGAGATATTTGAAGTGTGTTGAAAAACATAGATGTGTCCAAAGAGAGTGTTGAAAAATATTGTTTGATTAAGGTGTTGAGAAACACCAGTTTGTGCCAGTAGAAAGTTGTCCTTTGACAAGATTACTGACTCAAGTGTAAACTGAAGCATGATAAAATGGGGAGCCATGCCCCCAAGTAACGAATGGATCAAAGCCAAACAATAGATAGTGAAATGATGCGAGAAATCTCATCAATGTAGCGACAGTAGGTAGACTCAGTGAGAACCACTGGTGACTGTTGCAAGAGATTCTTAAGAAAGAAGATCGATAATGAGATCTAGGCATCAACAAGAAGACGCAGTGAGGACCACTAGTGACTGATGCAAAAGAGAGTCTCAAGAAGAGATGAAGTGCTATGAAGCATCAGCAGGAAGACACAGTGAGATCCACTGATGACCGATGCAAAAAGATAAGACAATGCCCCCTAAACCAGGGACATGTCCCTGAGTATGACCAATTTCAATCTATGTGAGGTTGAGCAAAATCTTGAAGATGACTAAGAGAAAAATGCATGAGCACACTAAAGCAAGAAAGCAAACTGAAGCAGGAAAGCAGGAGATTTTTAGAATTTTTAAATATTTTGCAATTTTTAGATTTTTTTAAAGGTTTTACAATTTTTAGAATTTTTTAGAGATTACCGATCTCAAGAAAGATCACATTGGTGTGCCCCTAAATGTTTGGCAAGGTGTAGTACATTGCAAATGGATTAGAAGGCTAATGTATGAGATGGATAGCCAATGATGGATGGAGAGGGTGAATGTGACCCTCAAGGACAGTCTCTTCAAGATTACCCAAGCTAGGGAAAAGAGAATATAGCAATGTAGGCTCATGGAGTAGTGCTAGAAAACATATAGGATAATGACCTGATGTCATGAAAGCATGTGTCCAAAAGAGTGGACATGTCAAGAGAATTTGGAGAAACAGTATTTTCAATTTTGATCAAGACCAAGGGGTCAATTTCATAGGATAGGATATAGCTATAAAAGTGCAATTAGGATAAAGGGTGATGGAGGTATAAGTGAATGTTTTGGATTATGGTAGGAATGCTCAGAGACAAGAAGGATAGGCTTGGGATAAGCAAGATCATGATAGGGTATCATGCAAAAGTGAATAGGTTGATGGAAGGGATCATGAATGTCAAGATAGACGTGATGCTCATGGATAGGCTCAACCTTGTCAAGATCATAGAAAGGAACATGGATGCTCATGAGCTAGCTGGATGTAAGATGTGATGGATAAGATGAGATGGAAGGATCTTTCCCCCAAGTGAAAAGTGCAAGTAGGAGGAATTACGCATGATGCCTATTTGCCAGGTTTTCATCATGGTACTTATCCAAGGTGCCACAAGAAGTGGTTTTCACCATAGGATGAATTGATTACTCTTTACTTTTGCTACCAAGGCGCCTGTTTACCAGGTTTCCACCAAGGCACTTTTTCATTTTTTTTTTTTTTCATCATTTTTTTATTTTTTTTGAATTTATGTAGGAACTTTAAGCTTCTTGCTCTTTAGATAGTGCTCCTTCGAAGGATATTCTATGAGGGGCCAAGGCCGCTGAAAGTATTCTCAAAGATGTTGATAGGAAGATGAAATGGAGGATAAGGAAGATGGAAGCAAAGATTTTATGTAATGGACTGGATGAGAGAAAAAGAAGGAATGTAAGGAACTAATATGGAAGGATAGTAGGTGACAAGATCAACATTGACACACTCCTCGAAGGGTAGTGGACACATGGAGAAAAAGTGGATGGAATAGCTTGAGACATTGATGGATGAGTGGATATGGATCTTGGTATGCGAGGACTCAAGATGGAGTCAGGAGATGGGAGATGTTTAGATGGAGATGAAGTGGAAGACTTTGGAAGCTTGGATGCCAACTCTGATTTTTCCTTTTTGTTCAAGCCTTTTAAGAGAGACTTGGGAAGCCACATAACTTTTTCTTTTCTTTTTGTATCCAAGTCCTTGAGAAGAGACTTGGGAATCCATATAGCTTTTTCTTTTCTTTTTGTATCCAAGTCCTTGAGAAGAGACTTGGGAATCCATATAGCATTTGATTTTATTCTTGCATCAGATGATTTAGAATGCAATTCTTTCATAATGGATTTAGGAACCCATATTTTCTTTGATTTGGTTCTTTTCTCAGTGGACCTTTGTGGTCTCTTGAATATTTCCTTTTCCTTTGTAGTCA
>MU223517.1:4372377-4382513 GCA_018584345.1 Thuja plicata | reverse complement strand
GTAATGATTCTGATTGGAAGAATGCAATGAAAGAAGAATTAGATCAGATAATTAAAAATGATACATGGGAATTGGTCCCTAGACCCAGTGACAAAAATGTGATTGGAACAAAGTGGGCATTCAGAAATAAGATGAATGAAGATGGTACAGTAGTAAGAAACAAAACAAGATTGGTATTTAAAGGATACGCGCAAAGAGAAGGAATAGACTACACTAAAACATTTGCCCCTATGAGCAGACTGGAAGCCATTAAATTTTTTTTGGCATATGCAACATTCAAAGACTTTAAAGTTTATCAAATGGATGTAAAATCAGCTTTTCTGAATGGTGACTTGAATGAGGAAGTCTACATAGAACAGCCTGAAGGATTTAATCTTTCAGATGAACCAGACATGGTATGCAAATTCAAGAAAGCACTCTATGGTCTTAAACAGGCCCCAAGAGCTTGGTATGAGAGACTTGATGGTTGTCTTACCAAGATTGGATTCAAGAAAAGAGCAGCAGATTATAACCTATTCACAAGGGAGACACCTGATGGATTACTATTAGTTGCCATATTTGTTGATGACATTATCTTTGGAGGTAATGACAAGCTCTGTACAACATTTGCAAAAGAAATGCAGAATGAATTTGAAATGAGTATGATTGGTCCTATCAAATACTTTTTGGGACTGAATGTAAAACAAACAGATAAAGGTATATTCATTAATAAGTCAAAATATGTGAAGGAAATATTTAAGAATTTCCAGATGGATGACTGTAAGCCAGTATGCACTCCCATGATAACAGGAAGCAAGCTTTCAAAAGATGATGATTCCACAGTAGTTGATAAGACATTGTATAAATCTATGATTTGTAAACTCATTTATTTAACTCAATCTAGACCTGACATATCTAATGCAATTGGCATTGTTGGAAGATTTGCAGCTGAACCCAAGCAGAATCACCTAATGGCAATCAAGAGGATATTTAGATATATAAAGGGAACTATAGACTATGGTTTATGGTATCCTAAATCAGAGAATGTAAAACTTCATGTGTATAAAAATGCAGATTGGGTAGGTTGTATTGATGACAGGAAGAGCACTTCAGGAGGAGTATTATTTCTTGGAGATAGGTTGGTTTCTTGGATAAGCAAGAAGTGGAACTGTATTTCTCAGTTAATAGAAGAAGTTGAATATGTTGCAGCAGCACTAAATTGTTCAACCATGGTTTGGATCAAGCAGATGGTTAAAGACTTTGGCATTCAGGTTGATTATCCTATTGTTATTCGCTATGATAATACTAGCACTATCAACATTTCTAAGAACCCTATGATGCACGCAAAGAAAAAACACATAGAGATCAAGTACCATTTGTTAAGAGAAAAGGTTGTAGACAAATAAGTTAAATTGGACTATGTGAGCACCAAACAACAGTTGGCAGATATTTTCACAAAGCCCTTATCAAAAGATACTTTTGAGTATCTCAGGGAGAAGTTGGGAGTAATTCCCTCTCTAGAATCTGTTTAGAAGAAGCAACAAGATACATCAGTCATCAAGTGACTGATGAATGGTTGACTACTCTACTTCTGGAGTAGTACCTGTGCCTAAAGTTTTATGGCACCCTTTTCCATTGATGTCAAAGGGGGAGTATATAGTAAGAGGGTGTATGTACTAAGGGGGAGCATATACTCTTGGGGAGTATATACATGGAACAAAAACACATTCAGAGGAACTGCAGTAGTTTAGAGAAATCTTTGATGAGGATATTCAGAAGATTGTAAAAGAAAGAGGTCACCATGAAAAGAGGATGTTTTTGATATCAGATGTTGCCATCAATGTCAAAGGGGGAGATTGTTGGAAATTTGATTCTGAGAAATTGATTGATTGTATGTTTGTCATTGATGACAACATATAATACACAATAGCAATTATGTATGTACTTATTAGAATGATGACATGAATACTTGCGTGGCTAGATACATGTTGTTGACATGTTTATTATGTTATGTTCATACACGCAGATCCAGATATGATGTTTTAATCAAGTTGTGTAATTCTGTTATTGGCAGTTACAGTTCTAGAAGAGCATCTGTTCAGAGCCGACGTATGTAATGTGTTTCTTGAGTTGCACCTATTTTCAGGATATGTATGTGTATATTCATGATTAATTATGAGTTGATGATATTCATCTAAAGGCCCAAATGTGTTTCAAGAAGATTGCAGAGTTAGAGTTAATTTGGTGAGGTCGACTTAGTGAAGTGTCTCATCTATTCAGTTTATACTTGTGCGGTTGTAATAATGGTTGCGTGCTTAGTAGAGCCGACAAGGATTTTAAGAAGAGTTGTCTTACACGTCCCATGATCTCATACTTTAAGGAAGATACTTATAGCAAGTCAAATGTGACACGCTAAGTGTGAATGATACAAAAAGAGAAGAGAGATTTACAGAGCAGATTATCAGAGTTGGTTCATTCATCAAGAGTCTATGTGAAGAAGAAGTGAAAGATTATAATACACTAGAATTGATGAAGACAGCAAGTCTAGACTATAGTTCATCATCAGATATAGGGCATATCTATTATACAGAAGGTTGTAGCCTTCACCATCAAGCAGTGAGCATTTGGGTAGTGAGTCCACCACCCCTAATAGGGTTATTTGTAAAAGACTCCTAAAAGGGTCCGACCCTTAACCAGGTAACTATACTTATTGCATTGTAAAGTACAACTCCTAACAGGGTTGAAATATCTTCTAACAGGGATTACTATAAACAAGTATAGTTCATTGTGGGTGTTAATTCCCACCGGGGTTTTTACCATTTGGTTTCCCCGTATTCAAATTATGTGTTGTGTATTGTGTTATCTGATTAAGCATTTACTTTGTTGTATTCTAAAGTTAAAGAAGAAAAAGAATTAAATTTATTGATCACTGATTCACCCCCTCCCCTCTCAGTTATCCTTTGGGATTATTCTAACAGATTTAAATCTATTTTATCCAGTTGTTAAGAAGATATCTACGAGATAAAACAAGAGTAAAGCTTTAAAAGAAAGAATTGCCTAAGCTTGTAGATCACACCAAGAACAAGAAAGTCAAGAATTGAGAAACAGTGATATCATGTCTATAAAGAGACAATCTAATTCATTATGAGTTAGGGGAGTGAATAGAGAAAAAGGATGCTGGAGAGAAACTGATGAAGAACAACTTCATACAGTCCTGATCAATCAAGATGAGGAAAGGACTAAATATTTTTGCGAACACGGAGCAACAGAGCACATCATTACTGAGCAAAAAGAAGTGGAGAAAAGGTATTAAAAAGATACAATGATCAAAAAGGTATAATGAGCTTACAATAGATCTAAAAATCTACAAGTCTAAGTTGTATGTGTGAAAAGATCATTTACTATTTCAGTTTAACCATTGATTCAGAAATTCTCGTAACTGAGGACTTAACAATCCTTTCTATATTGAGATACATCCCAAGGAGTATTAAAAATTTTGATCATGAAGATAGCATGAGATGCCAGATACCATTTGAAAAAATACATTGGGTTTGGTCATAGAAGGTAGCATAGAGATGCCCGATATCAAATGACAAACTATTCTATTTAAATCCTCTAACAAGGTCACACCTAACAGTGTGTTTGTAACCTTTAATAGGGTTGGCTCTTCACTAAGCTCACTTCAAAAGAGTGAAAATTTTGGTTTACCGGTCCAAAGTGGTTTTTCCCTTAACAGGGTTTCCACATTAAAACTCCATGTGTCAATGTGTTTATGAGTCATTACTTTAGTGTTTTGCATTACACATAACTAAATATAGATTGATCGGTATACACTAAGCAATTTACTATTTTTCGGTAAATAAAATACTGCTAATCGGTAAACTGAAAGAACAAGGTTTAAAAGTGAACTCCGAGCAGTAGTTATTTGATAAGTTTATTTGAAGGCATTCATTTTGTAGGACTCAAGATAACTAGAGGCTTAATATTGTGGTACTAAGTTTTTGGGTTGATTTATTGGAATATTTTTGAAGCCGCTGATTCACCCCCTCCCCCTCAGTTATTCTAACAACTATCCATTTGTTTTTTGAAAAAATTTAGTAATTAAATCAATTGTGAAATTTTATTAGTACCAATAGTGCATGATTATCGATATATTTATGCATATGTATTGAATCATTTGTGAAAAATTTTTAGCTATCAAAATGAATAGTTAAGGGGGCAATAGGGAATATGTTTCAAAAAACACTTTGAAATGACCACCTTTTGAACCTTGTGTCCAAAAGAGATACGACATCATTCATTTAGAAACCACCACAATAAGTCGTTATCTCACATAAGAAGGTAACAACAATTTTTTTTGGTCAAAATCTAATATATTATTTAAGAACTTAAGATATGCAAAATTAGCACAAGATGCTCTTTCTGTATCTATATCTTAATTAATTGGAAATAGAAAAAAACAAATGTTTTTAATTTTCAATTAACTAATAAATACAGTCAAAAAGTGCATTGTCATCCTACATGCACAATTTAGGCCATGTTAGAGCTTAAATTATTCAAAATCATTTGGCAGATGCCCCTTTCCACAGAATGCAAGTACGTTTACAACAGTCAATCAACATCACCTTGCAAATATAAAGAATCTACACAATATCAGTGGGTTGATTGACTGGAATCAAAACTTCTCATGGTTTCATGTCAAAACCAAAGCAAGCCAACACATTTATTCTAGTAAACTGTTTGAACAGTTATTGTTTTTATGTGTAGGGTATGAATACCGTCGATGATTGTCATTATTTTTCTTCACTTGACTTTGGGAAGCGACCCACTATGAATCAGTGGCTTTATAAAGAAAACCTCTATTCTTCCGAATCCAGTAACATTCTATTTGTGCATTCGAGAGTGAGCAAAATCTAGCGATCACAAAAATGTCATCAATTCCTCTTCCAGGACAGATCCTCACATACGAGGGTAAGAAATTTTTTCCTTTTTTATCTAGTCTCTTCTGTTGTTTTCCATTCTACAGCAGAGGGAATGTGGGTGTCCCCATTTCATTTTTCCCAGAGGCTGATTATGTTTAAAAATTTATGTTTGATTATGGTTGAAAAGTTGTTTAAAGATTTATATTAGCAATGACACATAATATGGTGCTCTTGAGAGTACTCCTATCTCATGAGAATGCATGGAACAATTAGAAATCATTTCATCTAGGTGTTGCTCATAGAGGTGAATAATTGGGCCTTCCTGTTAGTAATAACTGAGAGGGGGGATGAATCAGTGACCTCAAAAATTTATCCTTTAAACATTAACCACCAATTAGATGAATCTCAGATTATTAAGTCCCTACAAGATGCATGCCATGAAATACTTATAATATTTGACTATCTATTGGTTTACCTTGTCTATCCTTATTCTCCTTGATAACTGATAAGTAGTAAAACTATTTACCGATACTCAGTAAATATGCAGAGTATACCAGTCAATCCAAAAATGCATATGTGAAATGTAAAACAATAAAGTAATAAACCATACACACATAACACATAGATTTTTAATGTGGAAACCCTGTTAAGGGAAAAACCACTGGGACCGATAGCCCAAATTTTCACTCTTTTGAAGTGAGCCATGTTAGGAGCCTACCCTGTTAAAGGTTACAAACACACTATTAGGTGTGACCTTGTTAGAGGATTTTTGATAATAGAATTTCACTTAATATCTGGCATGTATATGCTACCAATATTGATCAACCTCTCTGGGCACAATAGGTATCTAGCATATCTGGTGCTACCTAACTGCATCAGCCTCCTTATTAGAATGTGTGTCGGTATCGGGCACTCA
Source organism: Thuja plicata (assembly GCA_018584345.1). Taxonomy (NCBI): domain Eukaryota; kingdom Viridiplantae; phylum Streptophyta; class Pinopsida; order Cupressales; family Cupressaceae; genus Thuja; species Thuja plicata. Next base: position 4,376,696 of record MU223517.1, on the reverse strand, counting down.
ATGCTATTTTCATGACAATCTTTTTGGTAATCTGTTAGGATATACCTCAATTATAGAAGATGGCTAAGTCCTACTTTGTTAAGAGACTTGATGCTTCAATGGTTAAACTGAAACACAATGACCTATTTCTAATTCAACTTGAATTGCATATTTTTAGATCTATTTAAGTACAATACCTCTCTGATCAATGTATCAAATCAATTCTTTGTGCTCCACACTTTCTACTTTGTGATGTGCTTCACTGTTTGTCGGTGTCTGTAGAATTCTTTAGCTCTTCTTCAGCTTGATTGATCAAGACTGTATGAAGTTATCCTTCATCATTTTCTCTTCACCATCCTCTTTCTATTCACTCCCCGTGTATCTGATTGCTTACATAAATGAATTATGCTTGTCTCTTATATAGACATGATATTCCTTAATTCTTGATTCTTGATTCTTGGCGTGAAAAAAAATCCACCCAATCTGATTTAAAGTATAACTCCTAATTTATCTCATAGTTATCTTCTTTCCAAATGTACAAATCTTCTTTAAATCATTTACTTAACTCTGGTCGAATAAAATAAATAAAACAACCAGTTAAGTCTATCCTTAAGCTCTGCCAGGTAGATATTTTGTCATTTTCTGAACTCTCCATTCTGTCGGTCAACTCTGCAGTTAGTCATCAGTAATAACTGTCAGTTCCATTGGTGTAACTCCAGTTAGCTTTAGGATCTCGATCCGTTGGGCATCATTGGATTTTTCTCATTGAGCAACTCTATGATTTTGCTTCATCAGGCAACACTATCTTCTGCTCGTTGGGCATCACTGTGACTTTTTCTTTGTCTTTACCGATGGTGTGCACTCCATCGGTGTTGTCTGTCACTTAGTGAATACTTCACTTTTATGCATTGCTGAAAGCATAACCTTTGTTCCCTTGATTCTCTAAAGTCTTTGGCATTATGTACATGACCGTACAGATTATATGAAGTTGACATCAATGACAATATAAGCCATTAACTATTTTAATGTCTTGCATCATCTTCAACTTAACATTATCAAACATTCAATTAGTTACATGTCATCAATCTCTCCCTTTGGCATTGATGGAAACATACTATATTATCACACTATGCTATTTCTAATACAATATGAAATATAATAGTTGAGATTCATCATACTACCAAGCAATTTGTTTTGATAACCGATAAAAATGTCTGACCGTCGGTAAGCTCTGTGTTAGCTTAGATTTGTTTTTTGCAGCTTTTTGTGTGTCTTCTTATGATGTGTTGTGTCCTTCCCTTGTGTCAATATCTCTCTTGACTGTTCTTGTTCTTTGATGTCTCTGTCTTTTGTCAGCAACTCTCCCTATGGATATGATCTCTCCCTATTGGAGTAATATGATAATGGATAATCTTTCTTCTTTTTGAAGACTGTGATAATATGGAAACTTTCTCTCCCTTTGACAACAATGCCAAACAAATATCTCATAGATATCTGACATTAATGTCAAGTGATATTTTCTCTCAATCCATAATATATTCCTTGAATTTCCCTTATCCATCAGCAATACATCAATATGATCTGGTGCTCAATCCTGATATATACCTTTCTGTATATAGATGTAGCTTTGAAGTTCATCTTGTTACTTGCATCAATCATGAATGATATTATGATAATATATAGGTTGATGCAACTTTCAATCTTTTACTGACTGGTAGACAAGGGTTTGACCCCTAGTCTCTTTCTCAGGTACTCAAATGTACCCTTGGGCAGTGGCTTGGTGAAGATATCGGCCAATTGTTCTTTAGATTGCACATACTCAAGTATCACCTCTTTTTCTTGAACTTATTGATGACATTATTTTTTCATTAGTATACTCACTGAAAAACATAGACAGAAAGAATTACCGGCAGACAACATGCATTACCGGTGAATGACAAGCAGTACTGATGAAATGCAAGCATACCCGACAGAACAAAGATTTTGAGAAAATGCTAAGTATAAAAGTGACAAGCATCACCGGTGACCAAAAGCATCACCGGTGACCACAAGCATCACCGGCGAACACAAACATTACTGGCAACACAGTTTTCAGAACTAACCTGACAGGAATAGAAAAAGAATACCCGATGACCTGTTCAAGAAAGGAACACCGACGATCAAGAAAACTGACCATCAGAACTGACAGACAGATCAAGAACCGGCAAATTGTGGATCTGAGTTTTACACGACAGTTAAAGCAATGTAATTATATTTATAGAGTTTTTCTTTGTTTTAAATCAAAATTTGATGGTCATGCAAGCTTTACGTAAATGCTTTAAAGCATCCTAATGGATTTAAAGCATATCTAACTAAATTTCAAGGTCAAGTTGTGAACCTTGGATCTAGAGTTAACTTGCGCTGCATGAATCAATAATTGAACCTAAATTTGTATAAATATATGTTCATACTCAATTGTGAAGACATGAATTCTTATTATTGATAGCCATGAAGAGCATCTAAGGAGCAGAAGGTAGAATTCATGCAAATATCAGAAACAAAGTATATCAGTTATCAAGAACACACAGAGGATACCGACGAGCAGACAAAGGTACTATTCAATCATGGAAGGATGATTACTTAAATGTATGAAGCTTTATAGGATCTCTTATTAGCAATTGAAGATTGCATTTATCATCAGATCAAAGACTTATGTAGTTGCATTCTAACAAGTGCATCACATCTAAAATCTTTTTGTAGAATGTGGACTTAACCGTTCTTTCCAAATCTCTTAACAGTGTTGCTAAAGCTTCAAACGAAGTAGATCTTAATAGGTCTCCACTGTAATACTCCTAATAGGGTAGGTCATTAGAAGTGACCAATTGTAAGCCTTAATCGGCCCCTTCTTATCTGCAGATAGTGAAGTTTGTGGGTAACAATCCCCACCGTAGTTTTTACTTCCTTAATAGGAGTTTTTTGCGATATCATATCTTGTGTCATGTGTTATCTATTTTCATGAATGTTTCTATTATTTTTACATATCAAAAGAATGTATGATATGATTTCATATGCATAAAGAAAGATGAACAGTTAGACAAGATAAAATTACAAACTGATGACTAAGTGTTATTGGGCTAACCAAGAAAAGTTTTAGAGGTATTGATTCACCCCTCCCCTCTCAGTACATCATCTCAATATAATTCCAACAATTGGTATCAAAGCTAAGTCTCTCTCTTGAAAAGCTTTAAGACTTGAGAGAAAAGATCGGAGAAATGGACAAGTTCAGACTGTACATGCCTATTGAGAATGAGCAGTTACAAATGCAAATAAACTTTGAGGAGTATAAGGAGGAGAAGATAAAACTAAGAGAACTTATTGATGAAAGATAGATTATGGCAACCAGGTTGAATGACAAAGACTACAAAGAAATGGAAATACAAGAGTACTTAGAAACAACAGAATCATCATTGAGCAAAGCTTCAAACGCATCAGATGAAGAAATTACAAGTATGCAAGAGATCAATCGACATCTGACAGATCAAATCAAGATGCTACAAATTGGTCAAGAAACTCAAATGGTAAAAATGATTGATGTTATGAACGATGCAAGAAAAGCTGAAAATGAAAGAACACTAGCCATTGATGATAGGAAGAAAATTATAGAAAAACTACAAGAGAAAGAATCAGAGATTCAAACTCACTGAGCATCACCATGAGGTCACCAACCAGATTATTCTTATGAGCCAAGAAGAAAATAGATTAAATATAGAACTCATTGAAAGAGTACAGATCATAGGTGAGCTAAGAGAAGAGAACGAGAAATTGAAGCATGAAATTAAAGTCCAGAATCAACACAATGAATTAATCAAAAAGGCTGAGGACAACAACCGAAGGATGGATGATTTTCTTGATGGACAAAGAAGAGTCAACAACTACACAGGATTAGGGTACAATGAGAATGGAGAATCCTCTAATCAATTTGATAAGAGGAATGCTAAATCACAACCCCAAGATCCAAGAAGCTATCATGCAATCACAGTGGAAAACCAGGCCACACCTCAAACATCTACAGAAGCAAAATGAAAGGTATTTCTCAAGCACAATCTACTTTTATTGGTAATTGTTATAATTGTCAAAAGAAAGGACACAAGGCACATGAGTGCAAATCCAAAGTGATGAATCCAAGGAGAAAAACCTATATGGACAAGTACTGTCCTACATGCAAGATGAATGAGCATACACATAAGGAATGCTGGAAAAAGAATAACAAAGCATGGACTCCAAAGGAGAATGATAAAAGCTACAAACCAGCAAGAGAGGGTAACTCATATGTTTGGGACTATAACACATGGGTAAATTGC
>MU223517.1:4323770-4345203 GCA_018584345.1 Thuja plicata | reverse complement strand
TTTGGATTGAAGGGGAAAAGGGGTGGACAACCTGGGTTGATGCCATTGATGGCATCCTACTATAAACTGTATTAATTTTGTTGCTGGTCCCTCTTTTGTCATGTATATTCTGGTTACTATATCTTGATATCTTACCGGGAGGCCATGCCTCGTACTCTTTTTTTGCTGCCTCTATGAGGCCCGGACTCGTATTTGTATAATTGTAACTTTTTGAAATCCTTATTATTAATATAAAAAAAAAGTTAGTTAAAGATGCTCTTTCTCTATCTATGTCTTAATTAATTGGAAATAGAAAGAAAAAAATGTTTTTAATTTTCAAATTAACTAATAAATACGGATGGGTGACCTCCCGGGAAGTCCCGGTGCTTCACCTCTGTGAGCATCACCTAGATCCAATGAGTGCTAAGTGTTCCATTCATTCTCATGAGAGATGGGTTCATGTGAACCACTACTCATGAATTATGGGTCAATGAGTTTGACTCAAAAGTTACATAGTTGAATCCTGATAGCAATATCACAATTTGACTTGCTGTGGAAAAATATCTCCTACTTACTAATAAATACGGTTAAAAAGTGCATTCTCATCCTACATGCACAAATCAGGTCATGTTAGAGCTTAATTATTCAAAAATCATTTGGCGGACGCCCCTTTCCACGGAATGCAAGTGCCTTTAACAGCGGTCAATCAACTTCACCGCGCAAATACAAGGAATCTACACACTATTCAGTGGGTTGATTGATTGGAATCAAAACCGCTCATGGTTTGATGTCAAAACCGGAGCAAGCCAACGCATTTCTTCTAGTAAACTGTTTGAACAATTATTGTTTTTATGTGTAGGGCATGAATACCGTCGGCGATTATCATTGTTTTTCTTCACTTGACTTTGGGCAGGGACCCACTGCGAATCAGTGGCTTTATAAAGAAACCCTCTGTTCTTCCCAATCCAGTAACATTCTATTTCTGCATTCTAGAGCGAGCGAAATCTAGCGATCACAAAAATGTCTTCAATTCCTCTTCCTGGTCAGATCCTCACATGCAAGGGTAAGAAATGTTCGCCTTTTCTTGTCTAGTCTTTTCTGTAGTTTTCCATTTTACAGAAGAGGGAATGTGGGTGTCCCCCTTTCATTTTTCCCAGAGGCTGATTATGTTTGGTTATGGTTGAAAAGTTGTTTAAAGATTTATATGTTTAAAATAAAGCGGTTTTGGAATATGGGTTTGTGCACAGCTGCTGTGGCATGGAAGGCAGGGGAGCCCCTGAAGATTGAACAAGTGCAAGTGGCGCCGCCACAGACCTTGGAAGTCAGAATCAAAATCGCTTACACATCCTTGTGTCGCACAGACCTTACTTTCTGGCAATCAAAGGTATAACTGCTACTATCAGCACTAACAAACTGAAATTTGTCTTTAATATACATCTCAATGCTGTTCCTTTTCTATTGCAGGGCCAAAATCCTCTTTTCCCGCGCATCTTTGGACATGAGGCAGCCGGGTAAGTTCCATTACCTTTATATTTATGTTTCTAAAATAAATTTTTTTTTTAAAAAAATTGAGAACTGAGGTCTCTATTAGTTTGTAGATACAATGTGTACATGGGACTGGTAATTGGATCTATTGAATTTAAGAATCTAATATCTGATTAGTAATGGTGAGAATTAAAATCTGATTAATCTAGATTATTCATCAAATTAGTATAAATAAGGGAAGAATTCAATATTTGAGTAGAACTTGTAAGAAATGAGGTCTAATTAAAGATTATTTAATGAGGGAAGAATCTAATATCTGAATAGAACTTGTAAGAAATAAGGTCTAACAAAAGATTACTGAGCAAAGAATCCAATATCTGAGTAGAACTTGTAAGAAATAAGATCTAACAAAAGATTACTAAATGAGGGAAGAACCCAATATCTGAATCGAGCTTGTAAGAAATAAGATCTAACAAAAGATTACTAAATGAGGGAAGAACCCAATATCTGAATCGAGCTTGTAAGAAATAAGATCTAACAAAAGATTACTAAATGAGGGAAGAACCCAATATCTGAATTGAGCTTGTAAGAACTAAGATCTAACTAAAGATTACTGAATGAGAGAATAACCCAGTATCTGAATAGAACTTGTAAGAAATAAGATCTAACAAAAAGATTGCTAAATGAAAGAAGAATCTAATATCTGAGTAGAATTTGTAAGAAATAAGGTCTAACAAAAGATTACTAAACAAGGAAGGACTCTGATATATGAGCAGAACTTGTAAGAAATAAAAGTCTTGTAAAATATTACTATATGAAGGAAGAATCTAATATCTGAATAGAACTTGTAAGAAATAAGGTCTAACAAAATATTACTAAATGAAGGAAGAATCTAATATAAAGATAGAAGTAGTAAGAAATAAGCTCCAATGAAATATTACTTAATGAAGGAAGACCCAATACTTGAGTAGAACTTGTAAGGAATAAGGTCTAGCAAAAGATCACTAACTGAGGGAAAAATCCAAAATCTGAGTAGAACTTGTAATAAATGAGGTCTAACAAAAGATTACTAAATGAGGGATGAATCTAATACCTGAATAGAACTTTTAAGAAATAAGATCTAACAAAAGATTAGTAAATGAGGGAAGAATCCAATTCAGAGTAGAATTTGTAAGAAATACGGTCTAACAAAAGATTACTAAATGAGGGAAAAACCCACTACGAGAATAGAACTTGTAAGATATAAGATCTAACAAAAGGTTACTCTTTGAATTAGATAGAATGTGTAAATGAGGCTTCTAATGGAGCCCAAATACCTAATACCCATGAGAGTCAAGTATGATCAATCTAAGTTGTTCATTACATTGTGTATTCTCAATGTACAAAATGAGATTACTGGTTAGTTAAGTACCTAATATCTTATAAGAAATTGTGAGAATTAAGATCTCATCTATCTATATTATCAAAGTAAATAGAATGTGCAAATGACATGTTAAAGTACTCAATATCTGACTAGAAATTGTGGAAACTAAAACCTGAATATTCTAAAGATAAAGTTATCAAATTTGATAGAATGTGCAAATGAAATTAAAAAAAACTATTTTTAATATTTAGATTTTATAATATTATTTTAATTTATATAAAAAATATTTAAAAATTAATTATTAATTAATTTTTAAAATATTTAAAATTTATTTAAGATGAAATTTTTGAATAATATAATTTGAACCAATTAATAGGAAATTAAATTTAGAAATATAAAAAATCATTTAGAAAAATTAATTTAAAAAAAATATAGTAGCAAACTATATAGGAAAAAATAGAATCTTAAATAGTAATATTTTTAAATAATTTTGATGTAGGTGTAGAATTTTATTTTATGAAGAGATTGTTAAAAGAAAAATTGAAATCTTATGTTTGACACAAGAATCTCTACTGTGTAATTCCACTCTTTTCACCAATTTAACAATTTTTTAGCGTATCATTTTTAAAAAGAATTGTAAATTAACTGTTATTTAAAAATTCCTGAAACTAGCAATTTCTTAAAAATCACAACATTTCGACAATCTACTTTCAAATCTAATACTCTCATACTTTTAAATCTTCAAATAGTGCCTCGTGAGAGTTTGGAAGGCCTGCAATTGCAACATTTTGTGAATATAAAAATACCACCAAAACTACAAAAATAATTGTTGAAAACTGAACAGCTTCTCATCCATTTCAGCCTAAATATCCAGTAGTCGATTATAGAAGGTGCAAATAAGGCTAAATCTAATACCCAATTCAAAATTGTGAGAGCTGAGGTATAATCAATTCAGTTCCTCATCAAATTAGATCTGCTGCGAAAATGAAGCCCAATTATGAATACCCAATTTCATCCAAAATCTAACTCAAATTGAGTAGTACTAGTTGGATGAATCTGTATCAGTTTGTATCAGTTAGGCCCATTGAAAGCTATTACTTACCCAATTTAGCAAATTGTCAATGACAGAGTGGTGGAAAGTGTGGGAGAAGGAGTAACCAATCTGAAGCCGGGCGACCATGTTCTGCCTGTGTTTACAGGAGAGTGTGGAGAATGCAGGCACTGCAAATCAGAAGAGAGCAATATGTGTGATTTGTTAAGGATTAACACGGACAGAGGAGTTATGCTCAATGACGGCAAATCAAGATTCTCTATCGGAGGAGAGCCGATTTATCACTTCGTGGGGACATCCTCATTCAGTCAATACACTGTGGCACACGTCGGCTCTGTAGCCAAAATAGACCCTGCAGCTCCTCTCAACAAAGTGTGCATTCTCAGTTGTGGTGTCTCCACAGGTACTATTCACATAACCTGAATCATCAAAATTGCCAAGTATTTTTCAATCTTTATTAGATGTAGTTACAGTTTTGTGCTAAATCAGGGATGGGCGCTACGCTAAATGTGGCCAAACCAAAAAAGGGTTCGACTGTGGCAGTATTCGGTCTCGGAGGAGTTGGACTTGCTGTAAGACATTGATTTGTACAGTGTAATTAATTGCTATGTTCCAAAATATAATTTTGGGAAAACTCTGTATAGATTTATTATTTCATATCATGGCTGTTGATTGCACTCAGAGTGGCTTGAAACGGCTATGGTGAAAAATCATTACACCCACTTTCCCCAAGTTTTAGTTTTTGATTACCAAGGGTTGTGGAAGCCCGAAACTGAAAAATTTGAGTGAATTTTCAGGCTGCTGAAGGAGCGAGAATTGCTGGAGCTTCCAGAATTATAGGCATTGATTTTAACTCTGCAAGATATGAGAAAGGTATTAAAGGGTTTTTTCATGTAGTTCTACTTGACAAATATGTTTGTGAATTTTCAAAAATACACATGGCATATCTGAAGTTCCTTTTAGATTTTTAAGGTTTTGGAGCTCTTTCATTCTCTACTCATCTTCTGAACCAGTTGTTAGTAGAGACATTGGGTTTCCACAATCTTTTGTATAGACTGAAGGGTTTCTGATAGAAATTGTTGTGTTATCATTTTTAATTGATCACATTCCCTAATGCATCATTGCCAAGTTATTCTTATTCTTGATTTCTGCTTTGCTGTTTCTTTTCAGCAAAAGAATTTGGAGTAACTGAATTTATAAACCCAAAAGATTATCAAAAACCTGTTCAACAGGTTTGTTAAACTTCCTATGTCATGCTGTTTCTGTAACATATATTGTAAGCTGTGTCAGCTTGTGGAGCTTAATCGGGGAACTTTTATCTGTGTATCTTATTTCGTTTTCCAAACCTATTTATTTTGAGAAAGAGATTTCTCCATCTGTAGGGTGTTATTATCTAATGCTGTTGCTTTTCCTGGGGGTTCATCCTTATGTTATATTCAAACATAAAGAATGAGGATTTTCTTGCTCTGTTTTTACAGGTAATTGCAGACATGACTGATGGAGGAGTAGACTACAGTATCGAGTGCACAGGAAATATCAATGCAATGATTCAAGCATTTGAAGCTTGTCACGATGTATATGCCCCGACCCTCATTGTAGAAAACTATTTTTCATTTTGGTAATTAGTCTTGGTACCATGTTACAGAACCTCTGGTAACCTTGATGCACATAACCTACCTCCACTTAGAGTTAAACTGAAACGTTTTAGGTATATTGCACTTGAAAGGGGAGATTCTATGTGCTACTCAAACTAACTTTGTCTTCTTGTTTTGATTTGAAGGGGTGGGGTGTTGCTGTTTTAGTAGGAGTGCCTTATTCAGATGCAGTTTTCTCTACCAATCCTGTGAATTTTTTGAACGAGAAAACACTAAAAGGGACATTCTTTGGGAACTATAAGCCCAGGACAGATCTACCACGTCTGGTGCAGAAATATATGAACAAGGTAAACAAATTATGGTTGTTTCTATCTGATTCTATAAATTTCTACATTACTAGGCTACAAACATTCCTTTCATTTATTTCAAATTTCAAGTTTCTAGTACTATAATAGTTTTCATACTTGTGCAGGAGATTGAGCTAGAGAAGTTCATTACTCATGAAATCCCTCTGTCTGATATCAACAAGGCATTTGATTACATGATGGAAGGAGAGGGCCTTAGATGTATAATTAATATGGAAGATTAGACAGTGAGGAAAGTCTGAGCAGTGTAGAAGGTTTTGGTGCTCTATACTTCCAAAGTAGATTTTTGGAATTTATATGATTCTCGAGTGAAAAATATCCGCTAGTGACAAGTGATGTTTATTCTAACTATTGTTAGACTGTTTGCAAACGTTTAGCTTAAGCTTTATAATTATTCAATAAAAAGATACAGTTGCGTTACTTTGTTGCATTCTTTCTGAACGTTTAGCCTAAGTACTTTAAAGTAAGAGGCTTTAGACTAAGTGCAGGGTATGTTGTTCTCGCCACTTTTGAGAAAAAGTGAACAGCATTGTTTTTCTGTAATTTCAAGATATACTTAAATAAAGAATTATTTATTTGAAATATTCTATTTTTTTTTATGTTGTCATGATTTATATTTTCCTCATAAAATATCATCCATTTCAAAAGATAGGAATACTTTCAAGAGCACTATATTATGTGTCAAGGTTACAAAAAAGGAAAGACGAATTTTCTATGTTACAATTCCACATCACTTATAAAGTCCCCACAAGTGATCTAGAGCTACTCATGACATCATGATGAACATTTCCTAATCGAAGATCGTCGATGGTCCTTACACAATCAAAGAACTCAATTGCTACATAAGCTCACAAAGGGCAAAGTAAAACTATGATCTCCAAAAGTAGATAATTACAATGGGTTCCAAGGAAAAAACAGCTATAAGTAACCCAAAGTATTCTTACATGATTGTCACATGCATCTTAAGTGTTACAACATTTATTATAGAGACTCCATCCATCCAACTACCACACTACTACACAACACTATTGCACCAAGATGATTGAAAGACAATTAACACCAATGTTTGCATCTAAATAGTATATTGGAAACCTTGCTACAATAAGACACAATATAGCACATTGAAGATTTATGAGTATAGTCACTCTACATCCAAGTCTTCTGTGTAATGTGGGTATTGACAACTTACATAACTGGCATAGAAAGGCATCTATGGGTGACATGAAACATGGCCAATGCTCCAACTAAAACCAAGGAAAATTTTAAATTTGCATAACTTGAAATAACCTGCAAAATGGATCCACGAGGCAATATAGGTCCAAGGATGCAGGCAAATATGCAACTATCTTGGATAAAGAACAAAAAAAAAATCACAATAATCATAATCTTAAAAGCAGTCTCTTTGAAAGTCTACAAAATTGGTTATAATGTTAAAGACATGCATATAAATGTGATTCCACTAATCATCTTGCAAACCCATAAGTTGACAAACATTATAACAATGGACTTAACACGAGCAAGAGCATAAATTTTGAATGAAAAATCTCTGAACTGATTTTTTTCAATGTTAATGCGATCATTTATAAGGATCAAGAGATTTTCTCAAGAACTTTAGGCCTCTAAAAGATTAATCACTTAACCATCACCATGCATGTGCATAGAAAGGAACTAGGGTATTATATAATAGGAACTGGGGTATTATATAAGAGCTTTGAAGTCATCAAATGATGAACTTGACAACCCACCTGGAGTTGGGGGATGGTAAACTAGTGTGTTTTGTAATAGTAGGGGCTCAAATCACTCACCAAACAAAAGCACATCAAACCATAATTAAAATTATCCAATTTTCTCCATGTGGCTAGGGAGCCAAAAACAAACATCTAACATGACCAATCTACTTCACATGAACACAAAATGAAATAACATAGTCACCATAGTAAAGGGTAGTTCCATATTATCAAATAGGAACTCAAGTAAACCCCCATACAACATGAAATCACATGATCAATTTTGAAATGCTCCATTTTCTCCATTCTGGGGCCTGTTTGTTTGCTGGAATTGATCTAGAATTGGAAAACTGGAATTGGTGAATTGGTATAGGCCAATACTAATTTTGGTCCAAAATGAGCATTCTGCAATTCCACCTCAGAACCTGGAATTAGAATCGAGGCATGGAATTGGAATTGAGAATTCAATTTTGAGAAGAGAAAGCAATTTCTATTTTCCAATTCCAGGTCAATTCCAGCAACACTATTACAAAGCTAGGTATATTGCCTACAACATTATATCCTAAAAACAAAATCAAATACAAAGCTTCCCAATTCAGGAACTGCTTTTCCATCTTCTCCATGGATAATTTCACTGATAATTTCTTGAATGCACTAATTCTCATTCTCATTGACTCGTTGTCCACATGCACCATGCGCTTCAATGAAGATCAGTGAACGGGTGCAGAAGAGGGAGAGCAAGCTAACGTTTTCCGTTAGGTACTACTTTGTCAGCTTCGCCTTCGTCGAGCCTCGAGGAGGAGCGACACCTAACAGACGACGATACAAATTATAACATTAATAAAATCGGGGATACCACTATGCGCTGAGGGGATGTCTGAACTGCAGTTGATTTCTCTATATATCCACCTTGAGGTGAAGCTTTGACTATATATTGTATTTAATTGTGATTTTTGAATTGCCTTTTCTTTAGCCTACACAAAAGGTCTTACCTTAATACTTCACAGGAAATGAACGTTTGTATGTTGTTTGGTATGTGCTTATTCCTACTACCATTCTTCCTATATTATGGTGTAGTAGTGGGATGTACAATGAATGCATCTATAGAGAGAGGGGAGAGAAAAGGAGCGAGATGGGCGGAAAGAGAAAGAGATATATTGCAAAGAAGAGAGACAGGGAGAGAGGGGGGAGAGATAAGGAGAGATAGAGATAGAAATAGGGAGAGGTACAAAGGGAAGAGCAAGAGAGAAAGGAGCTAGAGAGAGGTATGAAGACGGAGATTATGAAGAAGGGGGATATGGAGAGGAGAGAGGTATGGAGATGGAGATTGTGAAGAAGAGGGATATGGAGAGGAGAGAGGGATAGAGGGGGAGAGTGTGGATGAAAGATGTAAATATATAAAGTTGAGAGAATGAGAGAGGGAGATATATAAAGATAAAGATAGAGGTAGAAAGTGATAGAGAGAGGGGTAGAAAGGGGGAGATATATAGGGATAGAGAGTGATAGAAAGATGGCAAGATAGAGATAGAGATAGAGGGAGAGATGGGGGAAGAAATATGGAGATGTATAGATTAAAAGGTATCGGAAGGGAGTGATGGAGAGATGGATGGATAGAGAGACAAAGATGTGTCTAGATATGGAGGGGGAGAGTAAGATAGAGATATAGATGAATATATAGTGGGAGAATGGGAGAAAAACAAATAGAGAGATAGAGATAGATCAAGAGGTAAAGATAGAAAGAGATTTAGGGAGATATAGAGGGAGACATAGAGAGGAAGAGATATATTGGTACAAAGATAAGGAAATCTATAGAGGATGAGAGGGAGTAATGAACAAAGGGACAAATACTTAAATGCCCTTTCTATAACTATACGGTGTACCCATTGCACACTAAGGTGTGATTGCTTAGTTTTTAGTAAATTCCATTTAGACCTTCAGCCTTAGCCCAACAAAAGTTGCAAAACAAGGTAGATAGTGAAAAATTAGGGGAGGCTTCATTCAAACAGTGCTCCGAACAAAGCTTGTTCGAAACTTGGTGCAAACATCATGACTAGCAGACAATTTTGAAGGAAGTAGATGAATAAAAAATAATTAAACTTTTTAATGTCAGACCTTTGTTCAAAGGCTTGACCGACCAATTTTTTGAAAAAATTCCTAATGTATATAAATAGGCACTACGCCAGAAAATGACAAAGTCATAAAAAAATCACTTCACGCCTTTTTCTACGAAAACTAAAGGTTAAAATATTAAATTTTGTATCCTGAATGATCTACATCTCCCAAGGAAGTATTCACAATATTAGTGTCCAGGTAAATCTGAGGGATCTTTGAAATAATTTCTTTTGACTCCTTTCTCTTGCTTTCTGATTTATCCTCTACATTTCCCATTTTCTCATTTCCTTCTGGTTTTTGAATCTTTGTGGAAGAAATACCATTCACCCATGTCAAGGCTTTTTCTTTATGTTCCCCAATTCTCATCATTTCTAATAATGGAACCTTGACAGTAATCTGCGACAACAATTGCCCCATATCAACAGGGGTGTACTTTATATAAGAGAAATATTGTTTCACAGTAACAACATTTCCATCCTCAACTTGAGTGGCCAAATTCGGCTCACTTCTCTTTGGTTGCTTACTGTCCCTTTTAGGAGGGGAAACACTTGTTTCTGGTGTCTTTGCTTTTACCTTATACACAATATTTGGACCATTAGACTCATTTCCTTTTTTAACCTTTATCTTTTTGATACCTTCAACAAATTTTCCCTTTTCTCGTGGTTGCTTAGTATTTGATTTGGTTTCCTTGATGAAAATACTAGATGGTTTGCCTTCTGCATTACCAACTATTATGTTTCTCAAATTATAATTACTCCTAGCTTGAGTAACCATGTCAGCAGTGATTTGTGCTATCTCTTCATCAGAAGGTCTTCTTAACACTGGGTTCCTCACCATTTTCTGCATTACATCTTACATCATCAATTTCCTCTTCTTCTTTATCAAAAGGAACTTGCTGATGATATACTTCCTTTCTGCTTTGTGAGCCAGATACATCTTGGTTTTCAATCTCATTATCAGAACCTACATCACCCCCATAGATGTGAAGAATTCATAGCACAACCACTATCATCATATAAGTCATCTTCCTCATCCCCTTGGTCCTCATTTGCAGATACATTCAAGGCAACAACACAATAATCAGGATTATGTGGGGATTGACAAGCTACACACCATGAAACATCATCACACATGTTACAGAGCTCTTTTGCAAAGGATCAAGGGTCTTATCATCAGGTTTATCTTTCTTTTGTGGAAGAATAGGCTTCACATCCTTCCACTGGGTGTTATAAGGATAATTCTCCATCCTTGGCAGCCGATTAAAATTTCTAAAGGATGGCTTATCATTATTGAGAGCCATATTATTCTTAATTTCTCCAGGCTTCAAATATTTTAGAGCTTTGAAAATATTCTTCAGACTATCCTCCTCCTTAGGTTTCGCATTAGAGGACTTATCTGATTCTTTCTTATTGAATCTAGAAGGCTTCCAATCTTCCCTTCTACCCAGTTTTCCTGATACTCTTCTATTAGTCTCAATGTTAACAGCTATCTTATAATCTTCCCTAATGTTTCTAGGATTCTTGTCCCTAAGAAGATAGCCCATCTTAGCATCAAAAGCATTTAAATAAGCTGCAAGATGTACCTTTTCATCAAGACTCATTACTTGGAAAAGCTTATGCATGGCCCTTTGGAATCTTATATTGAACTCAAGAACAACTTCATTTAGATTTTTCTTGATATTGTTGAACTCATTCAACATGAATCCTTCATTAGTCTTGTCACCATATTGCTCCTTGAAACAATTTTTAAATTCATTCATAGATCCCACACAATCATGAGGTAATCCTCTAAACCAATCCCTAGCATCCTTAACTAGTGACTGAACAAAAAGTTTCATCATTACATCATCATGTCCAATTTCATAGTCATCCATCATATCAGTAAACTTATTTAAATGCTCTTCACAAGTGATGACATTATTTCTAAAAAATTTAGGAATTTTATCTCTAATTTCAGTTGGAATTACATTAGTATAACTAGGAATACCAAGAAAAGAGAATTGTTTGTACCTTTTTGCATGAACCGGTCTCCTTTGAAATGGACTATCATTTTGAGAAGTACATACTTTGGCATTTCATGTTGAAGCAATCCTAGCACCAGTTGGTGGTGGAACATTTTTTGTTTGCTTCATAGAGTTTCCAGTGTTCCCACTAGGTGTTGAGGAAATGGTAACATGAGAAGGCCCAGAAGACTGCCTGAGAAACTCAATCTTACTTGTGTTATTTATGACAATGTACTGCTAGTCCCCAACATAGTCGTCATTTTGTTGGTGACTCAGATGGGCTAAATCTTTCTCTTAACACCAGAGATTCTTTAAAAAGTTCAACAAGATTTTTGCATCTATATCCCCAGCAGAGTTGCCATTTTGTTGGTGTTTTAAAATGATTTTATGCTTGATAAGCTACCAATATACCTATAGATGTATTTTAATGAATGGTTAGTTCCAAATATGGGAAAATCTAAGGTAAATGGACCAACTATAGGGATAAGACTTCCCTCTGCACTTTTGATTCTACAAGACCAAGGCGGGTACACCTAATCCAGCTCAATATACAAGACTTTACAACTCTCTTTAGATTTAAACAACTGAAAATGATAAGAAAGTGCTAAATGATAACCGCTCATTCATTGACTCTCAATTACCATGAAGAACGTACAACCCACAACCATAATAATTAAAAGGGTTTTGATTTAAAATTTGCAGAATATAGCCAAACCCAACCAACCATGTATCACTATAGAAGGTACTAATTTCTGACCAGTGCTTTATCCATTGGACAATATCTTTAATGTAGATGCAGAATACAGAAACAAACTATTGTCAAATATTCAAGCCATAAATACAACTAACCCAGACCAAACACTTCTTATAAAATTCTTGTGTAGACCAAATGAATCTATGTATTATCCAAAGCAATATTTAATTTGATCCTAGATCAAAACTCATGAATAACAACATACACACTGAAAAACTGTATGCAATGAATCAAAAAACTCATAACTCAAGAAATAGACACAAAGGAGAGACTTGAATATGGAGTATTTGTAAATTAAGTATGAATAATCATGTTCCTGTATCAATCTGCTTCAAAATATACACCACTTCAACAATAGAAAAAGACCTGAAACTTTCTATTCTATATTAACACAGTCTAATATAATCTTCTATATCCCTGACTGGAAACTCATATGCAGCTTGATCACTCATTTGTTTTCCCAGTCCCTTCTAAATGATCTTGGAAATCCTTTTATAGAATAATGATTACAACAAGCTTTGGATCATTTAGGCAAAAACCCTAATGACTCATCACAAAAGACAAAAATAAGCAACAAATCCAACAACCGAGTTGTTATAAGATAATTTATTATTTGACCGCAGGGCCTTTGCAATAGCTTCAAAACTGTTCTTATTGGCCAAGTAAAACCTTTGTCTTTATTCCTTTCTGCACAAAAATCTGATTCATAGCCGCCAGTCACCTCGGGATATTGGAGAACTGCCACCTATTGAAAGAATAATGGGATGTTCTTGTTTATTCGATTCATCTAGGGCATATTTGTCCTTCTATGAAATCTAATTTGCTACAATCCTTCCTTTCTCCAAAAGATAAAAAATGATCAAATCTGATCTGCACAACCACCAACCTGAATCCATTAACTCGGTCCATCAATGTAAATAAACCTCGTAGATAAAAACCAACCACTTGCCTACACCGCCAAACCTTGGAAACCCTCAAAAAAATTTAAATATTAAAATATTTGCCTCAATGTTTACACCTAGTGTGGAAACTCTATCAACGACCAAGATCAAGCTTTAAATTCATCTTTAAAATGTGGTCGTCGATCTCCCTTAAAACACTCGTGAGCCCATAAGCCCAGGACACATGGCAGTTCCACATAGCATTTTTGGTCCCACTTGACTTTCCTCATCAATTTGGACACGTGTCCCTCAGATGTGATCCTGTGATTAATAAAAAATAGTGCATCTTTGTTTAGCGGCATCACGCCAACCATCCGATCTAGATAGACCTGCCTTACCTTTAACTTCTTCAAAGTCCCGGACCCACAATCACAAAGTGGCTATGTGTTAGTTGGGCATGATGCCTTGAAGAATAACCACCGTGCACTTTCTTTTCTAGGCATTATGCCTACCATTTGATTGAAATAGATCTGATTGACCTTTACCTTTCGGCCCCACTTAGGTGAGATCTTCGATGGACACCTGTCAACTAGGCATGATCCCGCGATGAATAAATAATGTTCATCTCCTGCTCTAGGCATCACACCTGTCATCCGATTAAATTTTATCTGACTTGCTTTTAACTTCCTTTAGCCCGACTAGGTCCCGCCATTAGCCACGTGTCACATAGGTGCAATGCCTTGAAGAGTATCCTCCCTACAAATTTTGATCAAGGAATTGTGCCCACCATTGGATTAAATATTATTTGACCGAACCTTATCTTGCCACTAGCTTTGAAAAAATTGGCCCCACAATCTGAAGATGGACACTTGTCTTTCATGCGTGATGCCAATATGAGTATCTTTAGTGTAACTTCTAATCAAGGCATTACGCCTGTCGTCGAATCAAAAGTAACCTTATTGACATCTTGTAATAAATAAAATACCACGGGGACTTTAGACTTAGGAAAAATTAGTACGCAGGCCATTCTAGGACTTAGGATTTAAAAGGAAATGACCCCCCACACGACGACTTAAGGCACATGGGTGAAATGACTTAAGTGGCTTCCAAAAAGTAACATAAGAAAATAAGAAGCACGTGAGACCTAGGTTTTTGAGAAAAAGGAAAACCAAGGGTTGGACCAAAAAGAAATTAGATCTTTAAAAACAAGACTCAGACGTAGCATAAACATAGGCAAGATTCAACACCATGGAATTTTTTTTAGTCCTAACAACTTCATCAAATGAATCTGATACATAGACGTCACAATGTAATGAACAAAGATATATGACAGTGATCCAATAAAAAGGGACTTTTAACAAGCTCATAGCCATGTAACTTTTGACTCAGACATAATTTGTCCAATCACTCTAGTAAAGTTGCACACAACTATGATTTGGCCAACATATCCGAAAATGAAGGAGATCCAACGGTTTGTATAAAAATTTATGCCCCCCGTACCGAGACCCACTTTAACTGTCATAAATATTTTGGTCTGTCCAGCATAAAAAATATCTTCATTTTATTTTAATATATTCAAATGCATCTTGTTGTATAAGGGGATATATTATGAGACCGCTATTATTATAATGTTATAAACTATGTTTATAATGTAATAAGCGGGAAGCTCAAAGGTGGGAACTTCTATTAAATTATCTTTTCAAGATTCAGTTAAAAAAATTGAATAATGATCTCGTAGGACTATTTACTGTAAAAATATGGTGAAGAGAGGATTCCAGATTTTTCCACCTTTGTCTAGGGACTTTGTGTTGTAGCCAGAGAGGTTATCTCGTGTTTTCACATGGTAATGTAAGGAGGAGAATTAGATAGTGATTTATGTACAGGGGCAAGGAGATCTTTGGTATCTTTTTGTATGTTCAAAGAATGGAGACATTTATATATCATAACTTTGATTTTGGATTGCTTGTTTTCTGTTTGTGATTGATCTTTGAATTAACACAACATTCTCTTAACTTAACCCCGTCTCATCTATTGGTGAATATGTTTACTACTTGGTCTTTGAGCCTAGATTATTCATATTCCTAGAAAGAATGGATATGTCTCTCCCCTTCTTAATTTTTTTGTAATATAAAGGTCAAATAAATGGACTTTGTGTCATTTATCCTTTGTGCTTAGTTGTTCATTTTCTTTCACATCTATTCTATGTTTATGGGTAGATGTTTGTGTGCCTCTCTTGCTTTCGAGTTAAAATCATCTCTGTAATTAGCCTTGTGAATTCATTAAAGATCTCACACGGGGAGTTGTACCCAGGAAAATTCAGAGGATGCTTATGTATTTCAATTGCAAAGTGATCTAACTATTAGTCACATATATTTGTCTTCTTGGTTTTGGGTATTCAAGAGTCATTTTAAGGTTTTTTTGTAAAGATAAATATGCTAACTAACAAATAGTTTTTGTTGATTAAGTTTGTTATGAAAGGGCACATCTGTTGTGAGAAGCTATGATCCACGTCTATATAAGTGGACACATTTTTTAATGAAAGAGGATACAAAATAGAAGAAAAAATCAAGGGGATGGGAAAATTTTGAAAAGACCTGTTTTAAATCTTTAAAACTTTTGTAAAATTTATCTCTAATATTAATGACCAGAATGCTCTCTCTTGGATGTTCTTTGATAAGTCTTCAATTAACTGGTTCCTTTGTGATTTATATTTCCAGTAAATATAAGCTACTTTGATTCTTTGTGCACAACATATTATTTGGTTATGTTTCAATTTGATCATCATAATTATATGTGAGTTGTTCCATATATGTTCTATTTTACCATTGATTCCAATCCATGGATCAACACTATTTCTCTTGTAGCTATAAAACTATCCTTTGTACTTTCATAATGGTACTGCTACATTATTTTGCATCTCTTATACTTGTAGCAACATTTATATTGCACTGTTTCCTTTATCTTATAACACAATTAGTGAGAATACTTGGGTGATTACCATATGAAGTATCTGAATGTTTATGTTGCAATAGTATGCGAGATGAAGTGTCATGGAAAGTTGTTATGTTCTATCTCTCATATGATAGTGACTCGTGCTCTGTTAAATCACTATTTGGCCTTTGCTTTACCAATCTTATGAAGATATTTAGTGATAACTACTCTCTTTATCAACTCTTGTTTCAAATGTAATGCTCTATTAATAAAAAGATAGTTCTAGCTGCATTAAAAATGACTTCAATATTGTACCTCAAATGCCACTATATCTTTGACGTATAACAATATGTAATCTTTCTTTAATATTCCTTAACCTCCCACCTTAAAAATACTAAAACCACTATTTTCATGAATTGGTTATGATTGAAACAATCCTTCCCGTAGCCGATAAATATGAAACACATATTATTCTTAGATTCTTCATTTTCATGGTAGATTTTTTGATGGCATGGTACTCTTCATCATAACTGCTATAGCTATTGTTTTCACATGCTTCCCTGCAACTATTGATGTGAATTTGCCATATTCGTTCTTTGCTCCCCTATCACAAAATGAAAGATTTTGGGGTATTGAGCATAAAAGATCTATCTGTTAATGAGAGTATCCTCTTGAATGATGTATCCTTTATGCTCTTTCCATATATTACAGTGTTTTTTTCAGTCATAGGTATTTTTTCTTTTACACTAATTCAATAACATATAACATTATCCAATTTGAGAGTAGAATCTCAAAAGCTAATGCCAAAGATACGAGAACACCTTATATGAGGACCAACCAATAATAAGGAGTTTGTGAGGAAACTGATATCATACATAATGATCCTTTATGACAACTACCAACTTAACTTAACTTACGTTTCAATCATAGCTTACAATTTTATTTTCTCTCTTTAACTTTGAAGCATTTGGCATTAAGGCATACCATTCTGTAAATGTTACTTTCAATAGTATCACTGTATCTTTGAGGTTATAGATACAATCTGTTTACTTGCATCTCTGTAGTTGTTCCATGAACCACCATTGTTGACCAACATCATTTTAAAGTTCTTGTTGATATGATTTGTTGTTATGATGCTTTAATTTGCGCTTTTAAGTATCCCGAATGGTGATATTGTTGTTTTTGTATCATTATTTTCTTACTTCATCATCTTATCCTCTTGACGAACAAGCATGATATTTAGTAATATATAACATTATCATTTTAAAATAGTTTAAGATCATAAATTAAGATCTCTTATTTTCATTCTATAAAAACATTCATAATGATGATTGTATACTAAAGTTTCACCTTTTCCATGTTACCTGTTGCTATGATCTTATAAAGGAAATTCTCCTGGTAGTTTGACATTTGTCTTTAACATCTTGGCCATAGAATGGAGAATCACAGAGTTACACATCTATGGGGATTCACAGCTGATAATCAACCAAGTTAATGATGAATATCAAACAAAAAATGAGAAACTGGTACCTTACAAGCAAATGGTTGATTCCTTGAAATGATACTTCACATTTGTTATGTTTCAGAAAATCCCTAGAGCAGAAAACAAAGCAGTTGACGCTATGGCTACACTTACTTCACTCCTTCAGTTAGAGAAACATGAATCTAGATTTCAATTCCTGGTGAAAGAGCTACATCACCCTATCTATGACTCCCAAGAAAGCCATGTCATTTGTACCCTTGTTGGTCGTGAGTCATCTTGTTATGGTGCCATTTACTCATACCTTCGTGATGACATTATACTTGAAACCTTTAACCAATTTGAACACAGAAACCTTACTCAAAATGCCTCTTGCCATTCCCTTATCTCTGGTGATTTGTATAGGAGGGGTCAAATGGAACACTTCTTAGATGCTTATAAAAGGAAGAACCTGACCAAGCGTTAGTTGACATCCACGAGGGAATCTGTGGGGGACATTCCAATGGTCTTTTCATGGCCTGAAGGTTTCTTAGGGTGGGGTACTATTGGCCTATGATGCAGATTGACGCAGTATCTTTTGCAAATTCATGTGAAAAGTGTAAAAAAAATGGTAACCTGATACATGCTCCAGACAGGGAGCTCATTCCTTCTATATCTCATTAGCCATTTCAGCACTGGGCCTTTGATCTTGTTGGGCAGATTCATCCCAACTCATCAGGTGGACACAAGTTTATTATCACTGCTATTGATTACTTCACTAAATGGGTAGAAGTTGTCCCACTTTCTGTTGCCTCCGGCAAGACAGTCTCTCTATTCATTTTGAACCACATCATCTGTCGATATGAAGTGCCTTCTGAGATTATCACTGACAACAGAGGCTAGTTCAAAAATAAGGACCTCAAACAAATCTGCAAGAAATTCAAGATTAAACAACATTGGTCCTCCATTTACTTCCCGCAAGGAAATGGTCAAGCAGAGGCATCAAACAAAACCATTCTTAAAATCCTACATAGAACAATTTGTAAGAATGGTAGAGATTGGCACTTATAGATAAATCCGGCTTTGTGGGCCTATAGAATGAGTATTCGTACTCCTACTGGGGCTACCCCTTTTTCTCTTGCATATGGCACTGAAGCAGTGTTACCTTTGGAGGTTGAGATTCCTTCACTTAGAGTTTCTCTCAAAGGTCTAGTTACAGATGAAGACTACCGCGCCATGAGACTTCAAGAGTTAGAAATTCTAGATGAAAAATGTCAAGCATCATTTGACCATATGAGGGTTTATCAAAAGCGCATGTCCAAAGCCTTCAAAAAAAAGGTTCACCCTTGAGAATTCCAAGTAGGAGATCTTGTCCTACGTGAAAATCTTAAGAATCAACAACATAGAGATCAAAAGGGTAAATTTGAACCTAATTGGCTTGGACCTTACATCATTACAACATCTTTTGGGTCAGGTGCTTATTTATTGTCTACAACAAAGGGAGAGCATCTCCCTAATCCTATCAATTTATTTCACCTAAAGAAGTTCTATCCATTATGCCCATTCTATCTGGGGGCATCCTTTGTACATACTTATTGATCCTAAAGAAATCCAAAAAAATGATATATTGTCAGAAATTCTAAAAATTGGAAAATGTCCTGAAGAAATGATCATCTTAGTGAAAACCTAGCAATAGGCACTTTGATGTATCTCCAAAAAAATTATATATTCCAAAAATACAAAAAAAAATCAAAAAGTGAAAAATTCAAAAAGAAAAAGAAAAAGTGCCTTGGTGAAAACCTGGAAACAGGCGCTTTGGTAGCAACAAATTGTAATAAAATCCAAGTGGTAAAAACCTGGAAACAGGCGCTACTTGAGGCCTTTGCACCCCTATTTCTTAGCACAAGTCCTCAACACTTAGCCTTTCTCCATCTGCCTTGTCATTGTTGCCTCAGTTTGGAATTGGTCTTTGTCTTTGTCTAGGGGGCATAACTGTGTTAGCTTTGGTCTCTTGGATGTGTTAGTCTTTAGGATTCCTCATAAGTGGTGTTTTTCAACACCACCCCAACTGTATTTTTCAATACAAACCCTAACATCGAGTGTTTTTCAACACTTATCGGTTTGGTCTTGCCCATTTTTGTCATGTGATCTTACCTCCTTGCAAGCATTCGATCCTTATCCTTGAAACTCAGTATCAGTTAATACACTTAAATTTTTAAACACAACACTTAATGCTTGAGCTATGTTATGATCTTTTTTTTGTGTGCTGACTGTTATTGATTTTTGTTGAGTGTCCTTGTCTAATAAGTCTCTCCGGGATGCATAGATAGAGGACTTGGCGCATGGGGCATGTTTTTATTTGCTTTCTGCTTGTGGGTGTGGTCTTGAAACTCTTGAGTGTCTCTTTTTGTTCCCTTGACACACTTAGGAGATTTGAGGCTTCATCCTTGACTATTTTTGCACAACCATTCTTATGGTCATCCCGACATCTATGCCTTGATGTGAGTGTAGTTTTGCTAAATTAAATTGGGTAAGCTAAAATCAGAGTCATCTTGACCTTTATGTCTTTTATGCTTATGTTAGAATCTTTC
Source organism: Thuja plicata (assembly GCA_018584345.1). NCBI lineage: Eukaryota > Viridiplantae > Streptophyta > Pinopsida > Cupressales > Cupressaceae > Thuja > Thuja plicata. The sequence continues at coordinate 4,324,908 of MU223517.1, read as the reverse complement.
CACATTCCAATCCGATATCACTCACATTCATATCTTCATTGTTGCGCTTGTGACTAGTGATGATTGTGTGATTTTCTGATGTTCGTTAATAATGGCCCAATGATGAAAATAATTTCTTTAACATTGTCTAATTAATGATGAACACAAAGTCCTATGTTACATTTTCCCTATTGCAAGTACACCTTTGCATTTTCATATAGCTTGCATTGTTAGACTTCATGTTAATTTGCATTTTTAGGCTACATTATGAGTTTGAGAGGGTTTCCTTCATCTTTCTTGTGGACTTTTAATCAACTGTGATCATGTTTGATATTCATTTCCTTCTCTTCTTTCGTGATCTCAATCAAAATTTTCCATCTTAGACAGTTGACTAATTTTGGGGCATTCTCTTTCTTAAGGCAAATTCTCTTTTTTTTCTCTCCTTCTTTCCACCTCTTCCAAACTTCTATCTTCCATTCGTTTTCACCCCACTTCTTTTCTTCTAATTCAAACTTGGGGCATAATCTTTCATGCTTGATAATCTACCTTGGTTCTGTGATCCTTATATCTTTCATCTTACATAAAGAATCTTATCTTTAGTTCAATTTCGATCATGAGGGGGCAGTACCTATCTAATTTCAATCCTTGATTCAGCTTTATCAATTCTATCAATTGCTCTGCTTGGGGAAACCTTTCTTGAGATCTTTATCTTGGACATGTCAATTACCTATTTACAAGGGTGTTGACCTTGTCTTTTTCAATCAGCTTATCTTTGTCCTGATGTGTTCCCGTCTGTCGATCACACGTCTGGGTTGTTTTGTGACCCCAAATCGATCTCACACTTCAACTGCATTCTTTGACTACATGTGTTCCCATAAATATCACACATTAGTCAAAGAGGGGCAAATGTATGCACCCTAAAATGGTGGCCTAGACTATGGGCCCCCATTCTTCAATTTATCAAATGATAGAATCAATTTATCAATTTCCTGAATCAATGCTTTGCAACATTTTGAATTCAAATCAATTTCTTTGATCAAATTATAATTAATTCAATTATTTCAATATTTCCTAAGGTTTGATCATTTCATCAATTATCTTATTTAATTAAAAGAAAACAATTCCTTTTTATTAAATAAAATAATCTTATTTAATTAAA
>MU223517.1:4305428-4323720 GCA_018584345.1 Thuja plicata | reverse complement strand
TATTTCCTAAGGTTTGATCATTTCATCAATTATCTTATTTAATTAAAAGAAAACAATTCCTTTTTATTAAATAAAATAATCTTATTTAATTAAAATCTCTTTTAATTAAATAATCTTATCTTATTTATTTAAAATCTCTCTTAATTAAATAATATTATCTTATTTAATTAAAATATCTCTTTTTTAATTAAATAAAATAATCTTATTTAATTAAAAAAAAATCCCCTTTTTAATTAAATAAAACCCCCACTTAAACCCCTCTTTGTGTTGAAAAAGGAAATAAATTAAATAAAAATTTCTTTTCTCTACACATATTCCTAAGTGGTGGGCTTTTTGCCTCTTAATCATAGCCTTTGATTTTGCCTTCTGAAGATATGAGCACATGGATCAACCAAGATCTAATCTCCACCTTTGCTCATTTCTTTTAACCTCTTAATCTCTACCGTCCATTGCTCTTTAAAAGGAAACCTCTCCTTCTCATTTGGATAATCAAGAGATACACTTTTATGCTATTGTTATGCTGCATGTGTGGAGAGCAATTTTGGAGGAGAGTTTGAGCATTTGAGCTTGGACCATGCAACTTTTTCTTCTTGTCTTCTTCTCTCATGCATTCATGGCAATCCATTTAGAGTAGATTCATGTTAATTTAGATTCATATTCCTTTCATAGATTAGCTTGCATATTTCCTTTCATGCATTGTTATCATATAGATTAGTTTGCTTTCATGCATTGTTATCATATAGAATAGTTTTCATTTGCATGCATATTTGGTGATCATGGAGACTAGCATGCTTTCTCTTCCTCTTTGAATCTCTCATTTCATGGTGTACTTGCATGGGCATAACCAGGTCTAAATTGAGGGCCTTCATCACAAACCCTTGCACTCCATGAATAGGGAGCTATGAGTCGCCATTTGAGACCTCATTCTTGAGCAATCTTGAATATAATGACTCATAGAAGTGTGTCACATTTTCAACACACAATATGATTTGTCATGTAGCACAAAAATACATTGTATTTTTCATCTTCTTGATTCATAATAGCTCTTAAATAAATATATACTTCTATCTGGTAGTAATGCTATAATCCTCTTTCATTCTCCATTCACTATTTTATCCCTACACCACACATATGTGATATTATTGTGCCTATATATCTCATCTCTAGCCTATTCCTTTGATCTAATTATTGTCACTGGTTTTTAGTAACTTGTTCACTACTCTTTTATTGCTCACTGTCATGCATTTTCTGAGATATTTTAGCAAGAAACATATAACAATAACTTTGCACATCGTAAGTGCACACTGGTCATTATTGAGTGATTATACTCCCGTGATGTTATAACAAAATTATATGTTTGGAATCTTTATTGATCATTTTATATCTTGTAGCATGTTGGGTTCAACCCTTACGGGGTGCACATTTTACCCCAAGTGCTACAGGATAGACTCTTGTAACTGTACATGAAGCAAATTTGTTAGATACAAACTAGTGTATGAATCTTGTTTTGATATTTATTTCTTTCTCATACATTTGTGGGGCTAGTTATTATTATGCACGTGAGACTCAAATTGTATGTTTCCAGATGTTTTGGAATAATAGAAAGGTGTGTACTGAGAGGAGAGGGGTGAATCAATACCCTTAAAAACATTTAAATGAATCTTTGTAATCAAATACTGTTTTAACCGATTGAGTAGAATACTTTCACCAAACATGTAATGTTATTTCTAAAATGTAAATGCATGTAATCCAATCATTAAAACATACATGAAACTTAAGTACACATGACACTAGTATTTTGGTATCACAGAAAACCCCTGTTAGAAGGCAAAAACTACGATGGGGATGAGACCCACAAAGCTTCACTACTACAGTAATAAAGTAGCATGTTAGAGCTTACAAATATTTGATCACTTCTGGTGACCTTACCCTGTTAGGAGTAACAATAAGATCGATTATATCTACCTCGTATGAGGATTTAGCAACACAATGTATGTGTGCACTCTGTTAAGATATTTATACAAAGACGGTTAAGTCTAATTTGTTAGGATGTTTTAGGATTGTAACAATTTTTAGAGTAACAAAATTGTGTGATCTGAACAAATTACAATCTCAATATTGTGAATAGAGATCCTTTAAGTATAATTAAATTATCACCTTACTGTGACTGATAATACCTTTTGTACTGCTCGGTAGCCTTGTCTCTCTTTTGAAAACTGAATGCTGCAATGTAGTCCTTGCTCTAAAACCCTTGTCTAATCTCATGATGTCCTTAGTATGGCGGCTACTTGATCACTAGTTGATCAACATACATTACAAAATGACATATTATCCTTACATATATCAAACCTCTTGACCTAATTAGGGTTTTATAATATCTTAGAAAACCTAAGATCAATGGTGTACAAAATTTACCTTGATCATCTATACATAGGAGATATAAAAAATTAATGCTTGCATCCATTATTAATTTTCTCCTCAATCAATGTAAATCGTTATCCATCTCGGTAAAAAGTTGTTACCTAGATTAATGTGCCAATTCAAACTTTTATGTAACTGCTGGTTTACTTGGTAAATACTGTCTCTCGGTGCTCTGTGGTCCTTGTGTATACCGGTGTAAACTGTGTGCTCGGTATATACTGCATGCTTGGTAAGTCTATCTGCTCAGTGATCATTGCACTCAGTTAACTCTGTACGTGATTAGTGCACTCGATTAACTCTGCACTTGGTGATCATTCTGACCAGTTTGTCTTGACTTTGTTATCGACTGGCAATTTGAATGTTTGAATACTAATGACAACCTTCAAATCTCACTTGGAGTAAAATTCTCTCCCTTTGGCATTAGTATCAAAAACTTGTATACATAGTGATTCCCCCTTTGTACATGCTCGGTATGCATAAATATATACATATGTTTCCCCCTTTTTTGAAATTAATGACAAAAAGAAATAACTTACAACTTGTCAAAAATGTTGGGATGGGACTTTTAGAGATTTCCCAATAATTTCTCCCATTCCTCCTTTAAGTGCTCGAGGGTTAACAATTCTGGGTTCAGTTGAGTATGCATATCATATATGCTTTCTATTACTTATAGCTCTGGGGTGGAAATAAAATTATTTTCCTGTGTCACATGCTTTTGAATCAATACTAAATGTCATAGTAACATAGCCTAAAGCTCAGTTACCTGATCTCTTATCTTGTCCTCTTCCTTCTTCAAATCAAGTCACAACTGCTGTGTTTGTAGAACCTTGGTGTAATGCATTGATGAGTGTTGTGTCTGTGTCAACTACAAAATTGATGTCATCCTTATACTTCTCTACCAACTGCATTGGTATTCTTGTTCTTTTCTCCATTCTTGCTTTGAAATTTGCAAAATAGTAATTCATAATGGGTTCAAAGCTTGTGCCTAGACCTGCAATGAATTCACCGATTTGTAGTGTGATTGGTCGGTTTGTCTTTCATTTCACATTACCGACGAAGGGGAAAAAGTTTTGTAGATAAAAAAATGTACATAGTAGTAGAGAACCAAACTTACATGTATTAGATCTTGATGATCTGATTATTCTCATATTTTCTTCCAGTTGCCTCTGCAACAACCCGGCTAGGTCAAGTTGCAAACCCTTCTTGACAATCTTATATGCAATACCAACAACTCCACATGCAATGATGTTAGGTCTGCTCGAATGGAATATTTTGTATGCAATAACATACACACAAAATCTAAGTTCAGGATCACTGATGGTGTTGATCCACAGACCTCTACCATCCCACTCGGCTCCTATTAGCTTTTCGATTTATGTTCTAGGAGAGTGCCTTAGGGATTTTGTTTTATCTGTTGTAGGATACCCAGTTACTGCATGTATCACATATTTTCTTATCTTCTTTGGTTCATCTAGCCAAAAATTTCCATCATGTACTCGGCTCAATACTATTTGTATCCATTCTATTTTGAATTCCTTCAGGAAATATAGGGCATTGGTTAACCATTTGACTTCTAGGTGCTTATGATCGTCTTTCAATTTCCCATAAGTGCAAAGTGTTTGATATGTCGATATTAGCTCGAAATCCCCTATCTCACTGATCTTGTAGTGAATGTATGCTCTTATATCGTGAACCAATAGAACCCTAGGTGGTATCATAGAGAACGCGCCTTTGTCGTCGGGTTGAGCTGCAACCTATGGATGAATCTTGTAATGTGGTTGTGTGCATGTTGAATTCTTAACAAGAATCACCTTTGTGCATTTATCCATCTTTGCCTTCATGGTTCGTGATGAGGATGCCATTGTTTTCAAATTAGGGATTCCCATGAAAGAACTCAAATAACTCGGTAAATGCAAAATTTTACTTGTTCTAACCTTTAACTTCTCAAAATGTGCTTTGAATCTTTGTAAAATCCTTTGAAGTGCTATGTTGTGAATTTTCTCTCAATTTCTCTGCTCTGCTCTATGATCGCTGTGTGAACAAATGAGTTCACCTCCCTCAAATTTATACCAAATAGTTTTAGTCAGTGTAATAAATGCATGTTAACAACCACTTAGTAGACAAACAAATCACTCGGTTAATACTAATGATACTTCAGATTGGTGAGTATAAAAAATGATCAGTTGCCTTAGCAACTCAGTTGTCTCTCACATGCTCACCAACTGGAATTACTAACTCGGTACAAATTAACCGACTCAACTAGATCAAAGTAATAAAAAATATAATACCATAGTGCATCTTAATTCATGCTAATTTGGCATATATGTAATAAATATAGGAACTGATGTAAGATATAGATGATAATCCTAAAGGATCATATTTGTCATTAGTATACAAGGAAAAAAAATTTAGACTGTCGGTAACATGATCATTGAGTGACAACATTTAGTCAAGCAAAATGGACACCAAAATAATCAAGTGCAGAGGACACTGAAAATAGACAAGCACAGTGAATACCAAAAATAGACTATCACCGACAGACAGTTTACCTAGTAAACCAAGAGCACAGTTTGTAGAGTAAACCAACAGACAGTTCAGAGACATCACCGAGCACAGACTACAGAGCAACATGAGCACTAGTCTACTGAGAGACAATTTTATTTCCAAGAAAAGTGGATCTGAGTTACACGTCAGATAAAACACTTCAATTTTATAATTATCTTTATGCTTAGCTTTAAAACTATTTCTTGAGGAACAAGTAAAGCATATGTAATTGTTTTAATCAGTCTAACTGATTATATAAACATGCAAACTAGGAGATCAAGGTCAAGATGTAAACCTTTGATCATAGAGTTTTTATTGTAAAGCGTGAAACCTAATTAGGTCAATACATTGTATAAATAGATGTAGTAATCAATCAATATTATGATGATTGTAGCCGCAACATACATCTATGGATCAGATAGAGAGTTTCATATAGAAGGATACAAAAGACAAAATTCAGTTATGAAGAACAAGATTCAAGGCTACCGAGAATAACATAGGTATTAATCAATCACTATAGCTAATACATATACATTGTGAACTTAAAGGATCTTTATTCAGCAATTCAAGATTGCATACCGTCAGGTCAACAAGTATTTTTGACTATTCTCTAACAATTGTGGCTAATAGAAGAAATCCTTTAAGAAGGTGGACTTAATAGTCTTATTATAAATCTCTTAATTGAGTGCACACTTAACAGTGTTGCTAAAATGTCTTAGCCGAGTAGACCTAACCAGTCTAAAATGTTACTCCTAACACGGTAAGATCATCATAAGTGATCACACTTGTAGCTTTAACCGTCACCTTCCATTTTGCAGATAGTGAAGCTTTGTGGGTTTCATCCCCACCGTAGTTTTTACCTTCTAACTATGTGCTGAAAATGTGACACACTTTTGAGTCGTTATATTCAATATTGCTCAAGAATGAGGTCTCAAATTGTGACTCATAGCTCCCTATTCATGGAGCACAAGGGTTTGTGATGAAGGCTCTCAGCTTAGACCTAGTTATGTCGATGCAAGTACACCATGAAATGAGAGATTCAAAGAGAAAGAGAAAGAATGCTAGTCTCCATGATCATCAAATATGCATTGCAAATGAAAATGGAAACTATTCTATATGATAACAATCCATGAAAGGAAATATGCAAGCTAATCTATGAAAGAAATATGCAATATTAATCTATTGAAAGGAAATATAAATCTAAATTAACATGAATACACTCTAAATGGATTTCCATGAATGCATGAGAGAAGAAGAAAAGAAGAAGAAAAGTTGCATAGTTCAAGCTCAAATACTCAAACTCTCCTCCAATATCGCTCTCCAAACCTGTAGCATAACAATAGCATAAAAGTGTATATCCAAATGAGAAGGAGAGGTTTCCTTTTAAAGAGCAATGGATGATAGAGATTAAGAGGTAAAATGAAATGAGCAATGGTGGAGATTAAATCTTGGTTGATCCATGTGCTCATATCTTCAAAAGAAAAAATCAAAGGCTATGATTAAGAGGCAAAAAGCCCACCACTTAGGAATATGTGTGAAGAAAAATGAGCTTTATATATTTTTATTTAATTTATTTCCTTTTTCAACACAAAGAGGGATTTAAGTGAGGATTTTATTTAATTAAAAGAGGGATTTTCTTTTAATTAAATAAGATTATTTTATTTAATTAAAAAAAGAGATTTTAATTAAATAAGATAATATTATTTAATTAAGAGAGATTTTAATTAAATAAGACAAGATTATTTAATTAAAAGATATTTTAATTAAATAAGATTATTTTATTTAATAAAAAGGGATTGTTTTGTTTTAATTAAATAAAATAATTGATGAAATGATCAAACCTTAGGAAATATTGAAATAATTGAATTAATTATGATTTGATCAAGGAAAGTGATTTGAATTGAAATGTTGCAAAGCATTGATTCAAGAATTTGATAAATTGATAAATTGATTTTGTCATTTGATAAATTGGAGAATGGGGGCCCATAGTCTAGGCGACCATTTTAGGGTGCATACACTAACAGGGGTTTTATGTGTTACCAATTCTTGTGTCATATGTAACTACTTTTCATAAATATTTCTATGAATGTTTACATGAAATTATGTTTAAGATTTGATAGTACATGCATAAGGTAGAAAAGAAATATGGTCAGTAATGCAAGGAAAGATTACTAAAGGATAATTAATAAAAAGTTTTAAGGGTACTGATTCACCCCTCCCCTCTTAGTACACATTGTTCCAACAATTGGTATCAAAACTAGATCTCTTATTTGGAAAAATTTAAATCAGTTGAGAGAAAAGATCATACAATGGAAAAGTATAAGCTTGATAAGAATATTGAGAATCAGAAGTTGCAGATATAAATCTTCTATGAGCAATACAAAGAAGCAAGAATCAAGATGAGAGAGCTACTGAATGAAATAAAAGTGATGGCATCTCCCTGCAATGAAACAGACTATCATGAAGAAGGGATAACTAAATTTTTTGAGTTATCAGGATCTACATCTAGCAATACATCAGACACCTCTGAAGGAAGCATTACAAGTCTGAATGAAATCAATCAACATCTGACAAAACAAGTAAAGGTACTGCAAATCGGTCAAGAGACACAAATGGTAAGGATGATTGATGTTATGAATAATGCTAGACAAGCTGAATAAGAAAGAACATTAGCTATTGATGATAGGAGGAAGATCACTGAAAAGCTACAAGAGAGAGAAACTGAAATACAAAGACTTACTGAACATCATCATGAGATCACCAATCAAATAGTTCTTATGAGTCATGAGGCCAACCGAGTGAACATAGAACTCAATGGGAAATTGGAAGTTATCAGTGAAATGAGAGAAGAAAATGAGAACTAAAGCATGAAGTAAGGATTCAACAACAACATAATGATATGATCAAGAAAGATGAAGAAAGTACAAAAAGAATGGATGATTTTCTGAATGGACAAAGAAGTCTCAACAATAATACCGGTCTAGGGTATACCAAGCATGGAGAACCATCAAACTGAGTTGATTAGAAAGATGTCTACACAAATCCAAGAACAAAGAAGCAGTCATGCAATCACTGTGGAAAACCAGGCCACACTTCAAATGTTTGCAAGAGCAAAGATAAAGGTATTCCTTAATCCACATCTACATTCATAGGTAATTTTTATAACTGTAACAAGCATGGACACAAAGCACATGAATGCAGATCTAAGGTGAACCAACCAAAGAAGGAATCCTACATGGAAAAATATTTTTCTACTTGAAAAATGCATGGCCACACATCTCATGAATACAGGAAAAAGAAAAAGAAAGCATGGAAGCCAAAAGATCAAGAAAATGCTTATCAACTGAGAAGAGTCGATAACTCATATGTTTGGGATTACAACACATGGGAAAATTGCACAATATGTGGTAGATATGCACACATATCTGCAAACTACATGAGAAAGTGGATACAAAGGTCAAGGAACTGGACTAACTCTGGAATGACATGCTTACACTGTCATAAGGTCGGTCACCTAAGCAAGGACTGCAAAGACTGAGTGACAGAGAAAAGCACTTTTTCTAATGGGAACACTATTGAAGATATTAGGAGAATGAGAAATCAAATGTTGAGGAAAGCTTCAAGAAAAGATGATGCTATACCAAGCATTACAATTGGTGAAACCTCATCAAATGGATCTCGTGAAATCACCACCCCCACCTAAACATACAAGTAAGTATGGAACTACACTATACAAAGCTATATTTTACATCAGTTCTAATACTCATAGATAATATGCCAAATTAAAATGAATGAAGATGAACTATGGTATTATTTGTTATGATTTTTTGATTACAATCTCATTGGTCAATACACACCGAGCATTGTCAGTATACATATAAAAGCCAAGTTGTTAATATATACTGAGCATCATCGGTGAACATGTGAAAAGTGCATCTAAGTTGTCACTTACCCCGAGCATTGTATTATCACCGAGGATGAAGTTGGTATAATGCCCAGGCATCATTGTTACCGAGTGGTAGCTAAAGAATTAATTGCACCACTTAGGTAATTTTCTATAAATAGGGCATCGAAGAACTTATTCACTCACAAGCGAAAAAGAGAAAATACAGTAGAGCCAAGAAGAGCGACAAGGTTGTTGACTAATTCACAGTAGATTCAAAGGCAATTACGAATAGATTTCAACATCTACAACGAAGATCATGTAAGTACCAAGACTTGTCGATCTCACAGTTCATTTATGGAGAAAGTCCTAATTCCACAAAAAAATGGCAACCACATCAAGAGTTGCAAAGATCAAGAATGGGAAGGACAAGAAGGTCAACTTGATCAAGAACTCTACCTGTGAAGATCCCAAGTATAAATTTTTCCATGAGGTTGCTTCACAACCCAACAACCAAGGAGATTTCTCAAGTATACCTCCTAGGGTTCTGCTAGTTGAAGACATCCGAGCATATATCCACTACAAGGTTGAAGAGATTGGAGATCTTGAGGTTGAAGAAGCTTAGAAGAAGATTTGCATAGATGGAAACCTTAAAGATGAACATAAACACATTGAGGTAAAAGGATTAAAAAATGCCCTAATGTTTCCAAAAGCATTCAAGACTGAGTGGATTCGGATAGTACTCAGTCGAGTACATGATAAAAAAATGTGGTTGGATGAACCAAAACCAATCACGAAGGATGTGATTCATGCAGTAATCGATTATCCAGTAACTGACAAGGCCAAAGCCCCAAAACATTCTTCTCGCCCCAAGATTGAAATGATGACAGGTGTAGTATGGGATGAAAGAGGTTTGAAAGTTAATTCAATCATTGACCTTGAGATGAAGTTTGGTGCATGTGTACTTGGATATAAGGTATTCCAAGCCAGCCGATTGAACAATATAGCATGCGGAGTAGTTGACACTGCCTATAATATTGTGAAGAAAGGATTACAACTGGACTTATCCGAGCTTCTACTAAAGCAACTAGAGGAGAACGTGAGGACTATTAGGTCATCCAGATCTAATTCATGTAAGTTTGGTTCACTCCTCATGTGCACATTTTTCTACTTTCAAAATTTCTTCCCATCTGTCAGTAATGTCAATTGGGACACAACCCGACCAATAACAACATAAATTAGTCATGAATTCATTAAGTCACTAGGGGATACTTTCACATCATTAATGGATGAATACTTCACTACCTTCAAGGATAGAATGCAGAAAAGAATGAGGATACCTACACAAATGGTTGAACAATATAAAGATGACATATGTTTCAAAGTGGACACTGACACCACTTTAATCAAGCCAGCTGTATCGAGAACAACATTATTGCCACCACTGGATTATGAGATCAACATTGATCAAGCTACAAAGGCTATTGAAGCCTTGCTAAATCAAGTAGTAGACAAATCATTGGCCATATTTTGAACTTATGAAGAAGCTAAGGCTAGAATCAAAACTAGCCTAGTAGTGAAGAAGATAGACCGAAAGAAGAGTAAAATCATAAAAACACTTGAGCATAAAATTTTGGTAGATGATAAAGATTTAGAACAAGATGTCACTGAGAGATAGTCACCTGTCAGTGAAGATGAAAAATTGAGTGATTTTGAATCTACTGAGTCAGATGCACCACCAACCAAGAAGGCAAAGGTAACAAATGTAATAGTTGCATCAAGAACATAGAGTAAGACTACCAAAGATGCAGACTCACCACCGGTTAATAAAGGTACAATGAGGACTTATAAGAGAAAGCCTCAAACCGGGAAAAGACACCAAGACAAAGAAGGAGATATATCAGAGGTAAAGAGGATAAGGAAGATACTAAGCAAGATGAGAAAGAACAAGGAGTTCAAATAGAAAAGCTCAAAGTTCCTCACATAGTTGATGAAGTTGCACAATCAATCATCGACATCGGGAGCATATCACACCAAAAGATTAGATAATGGCTAACCTTGTCTCCCAGAGATCAAACTACAACTGAAGAAGCCATAATTAAGGCAATTATTGTGTACAAATATTTACCAATACAATTTAACAAGCAAATGCCACAAGAGCTTAGTGACAGGATATTAGCAAGATGGACATATGCCTTGCACACCGAGAAATAGATAAGGGAAAGATCCCCAGTTACAATAATGCCACCCGAGTCAAAAGTCAAAGAAATTGATGAAATGATGAAGAAGCATTCAAAGAAATTCTCAGCAAAAATGAGAGCCTACAAAGTACTAGAGGGCCGATTACAAGAGATTGACAAAGAAAGTGATGAGACTTAGAATGAAATCTTAAATTCCCCCAAGAAGGTACTGGCTCTTACCGAGAAACCACTATGAAGAGAAGGAGGCCACACCGAGCCCAGAACACATCTTCATTAATGACATCGAGGATGTCAATCCAGTAGATCTGACAACACAAGCAAGTAAGGCTATGGATGACATACCTCATATTTTACAATCATTAGGGGATACAATGGATGTTACAATCAAAGATATAACTTATATTGATTCTAATGATGAGCCCAATAATGATGAATATGTGAGTGTAACCACCGAGCAAGAAAAGGAAAAGGAAACACCGGATGATGCACAGGTAAATATACCAGATCAAATGCCTCTATTGATACAAGCTATCAATATCATTTCATAAGAAAAGGAGAAGACACCTGAACTTGATGCAAACATACCAATAGACACAGGTGATGAACAAAGGAAGCAACAAGATACAAATGAAGAGAAAAAAGATGTAATTGGAGAGGAAAAATAGAGTCATGCCATCGACAAGAACACCAAGGAAGAAAAGGCGATAGATAAAGATAAGGTTGATGTAGAGACATTTACTACCAATCGACAGGTAAATATCAAGCAACAAGACAAAGGAACCACACCTCCCACACATTCATCGATGAAAATAGAGAAAGAAAAAGAACTTGCTATGGTAATTCATAATCCTACTTCCACCACTAGTCTTACAAAGAAGAAGAAGAAGAAGAAGAAGAAGAAGAAGAAGAACAAAGCTCCAGCCACATTAGATGAAATTATTGATATACCAGACTGTGATCCTAGAACATTGGATCTAGAGTCACTTACCAAGTATTGAGAACTCTGTAAAAGAAAGGCAATACATGACAAGCTCAAAAAGCATTACAAGAATTCACAAGTCTTGGAAAGCACAAAAGAAATATTATTGCAGATTGTTCCTGACACCGATATTGATCAAAATGATCCAATACTTGATCAATTAGTAGTTCTAACTGATACCATTACATCACAAAATGTAGATGCAGACAAGGTCATTGAAGAACATGCTGTGTAGAAGTGTCAATACAAATTAACTGAGAAAATTAGCCAAGAAGTGGTAGAAAATAAGGTAAAAATTTCTGAATTACTAACTACAATAGAACCTATATTATCACTAGTAGTTAAAATAGTTCAAAAGTTGTCCACAATAGAGAATTTCACTACAGAGCATAGTGAAAAGATAGCCAAAATAGATGAAGATCTTAAGGCTAGTACACAAAGTCTCACAACCGAGGAAAATTCATTCCAACTGCATTACAACAAGATTGTAGAAGAAAAATGGTTGAGAATAGAACTTCAAAAGGCTGAAAGCAGAATCAGAGATGAGGTAACCAGACTGCAGGCTATGTTACTCCCGAATCTCACACTATTGTTGAAACACATGACTTCAGAAAAAGCATTGATTTCCACCCCAGAGATGTCTATTGCCGAGAGTATATATGACATGCACACTAGACTAACTTTGGAATACATGACCCTGGAACACCTCCAAGAGAAATGGGAGAAGATAATGGTAGACATTCAAAGATCCCATGCCCACATACTTGACAAGCTGTAAGTATTACACCTTTGTCATGATTTTCAAAAAAAGGGGAAATTATATGTGAAAGGGGGAAACTGTATGTATGTAAAGGGGGATATTATATGTACACATGCCAAAGACAGAAATAAAAAAAGGAGAAACATGTACATACTGAGGCATGCACATAGGGGGAGTCATTGACAAGGTATACACTTGGTGTAGATACTAAACCATTTCAGTTTGCACATATCCATTTTTGATACTAATACCAAAGGGGGAGATTGATAATCCTAAAGGATCATATTTGTCATTAGTATACAAGGAAAAAAAATTTAGACTTTCGGTAACATGATCACTGAGTGACAGCATTCATTCAAGCACAATAGACACCAAAATAGTCAAGTGCATACGACACCAAAAATAGACAAGCACAATGAACACCAAAATAAAAATATCACTGATAGACAATTTACATAGTAAATCAAGAGCATATTTTACAGAGTAAAATGACAGACAGTTTAGAGACATCACCGATCACAGCCTATAGAGCAACCCGAGCACCAGTCTACCGAGAGACAGTTTTATTTCTGAGAAAAGTGGATCCGAGTTACACATCAGATAAAGCAATTGAATTTTATAATTAGCTTTATGATTAGCTGTAAAACCATTTCTTGAGGAACAAGTAAATCGTATGTAATTGTTTTAATCAGTCTAACTAATTGTAAACATTTAAACTAGAAGATCAAGGTCAAGTTTTAAACCTTTGATCATAGAGTTTTTATTGTAAATCATGAAACCTAATTAGGTCAATACATTGTATAAATAGATGTAGTAATCAATCAAGATTATGATGATTGTAGCCATAACAGACATCTATGGATCAGATAGAGAGTTTCATGCAGAAGGACACAAAAGACAAAATTCACTTATGAAGAACAAGATTCAAGGCTACTGAGAAGAATATAGGTATTAATCAATCACTATAGGTGATACATATACATTGTGAACTTAAAGGATCTGTCTTCAGCAATTCAAGATTGCATACCATCAGGTCAACAAGTATTTTTGACTACTCTCTAACAATTGTAGAAAATAGAAGAAATCCTTTAAGAAGGTGGACTTAATTGTCTTATTGTAAATCTCTTAACTGAGTGCACACTTAAAAGTTTTGTTAAAATGTCTTAGCTGAGTAGACCAAACCAGTCTAAAATGTTACTCCTAACAAGGTAAGATCATCATAAGTGATCACACTTGTAGCCTTAACCGACACCTTCCATTCTGTAGATAGTGAAGCTTTGTGGGTTTCATCCCCACCGCAGTTTTTACCTTCTAATAGGGGTTTTCTACGTTACCAATTCTTGTGTCATGTGTAACTACTTTTCATGAATGTTTCTATGAATGTTTACATGAAATTAAGTTTATGATTTGATATTACATGCATAAGGTAGAAAAGTAATATGGTCAGTAATGCAAGGAAATATTACTAAAGGATAATTGATAAACAGTTTTAAGGGTACTAATTCACCCCTCCCCTCTCGGTACACACCATTCCATTATTCCAATAATAGCTTTCCAAAACATAGTTCATACCTTATTGCAATGCTTAGGTGGAGGTGGTGGAATCACATAATCCATCGGATGAGGTGTCATCGAATATTGTGCTTAGCCCAACATTATCATTTGATGCTCTCCTCCACATTTGATTTATGATTCTCACAATTTATTTGATTGTATTCCCATTTCTATAAGTATTTATTCGGTCTGCACAATCTCTGCTTAAGTGACTGACCTTCTGACAGTGTGAGCATGCCATACCAGAGTTTGACCAATTTATAGACTTAGTTATCCATTCTCTCATACATTTTGCTACTATATGTCCATATTTACCACATGTTGTGCAACTTTCCCAAGTGTTATAATCCCAATCATAAGCATTACCTTGTCTTCTCGGTCGATTTACCTTTTCTTGTCCTTTAGGTTTCTAGATTTGCTTTGTATTAGTCTTGTATGCTTGTGATGTATGACAATACATATTGAAAGTTAGACAATATTTATCCATGTAGGGTTTCTTATGTGCTTTGTTCAACCTAGATCTGCATTCATGTGCTTGATGTCCATGCTTTTTACAGTTATAGCAATTACCATTAAATTTAGGAGAATTTCTAGAAATACCTTTTTCTTTGCTCCTGCAAACATTTGATGTGTGGCCTAGTTTTCCACAGTGATGGCATGAGTGTTCATTAGGCTTCAAATTTGTGTATACATTACTCTGTTCAACTTGATTTGACAATTCTCCTTGCTCAGTATACCCTAATCTGGTATTGTTGTTGAGTCTTCTTTGATTGTTCAGAAATTCATCCATTCTCTTAGTACTTTCTTTAGATCTCTTAATAACCTCATTATGTTATTGTAGAATCTTTAATTCATTTCTCAATTTTTCATTTTATTCTTTTAGTTCACCAATATCTTCTAGCTTTCTAGCAAGCTCAATATTAACTTGGTTGGCCTCATGAATCATAACAACCATCTGATTGGTGATCTCAAAGTAATGCTCAGTAAGTGTCATTATCTCAGATTCTTTTTTCTTGTAATTTTTTAGTCATTTTCCTTTTGTTATCAACAACCATGTTTCTATCTTGTTCATCTTTCTTAGCATCGTTCAATACTTCAACCATTCTAACCATTTCTGTATCTTGTCTGATCTGTAGTGCTTTCACTTGTTTATTAAGTTGTTGATTACTCTAAGATAGCTTTGATATGATTCCTTCAGATGCATCAGATATGCTACTAGATTCATACCCAGATGTATCAAATGGGTCATGAATCTCTTCTTCCTAATAATTAGTCTCATGATAGTGAGATGCCATGTCCTTTCTCTTAATCAACATCTCCCCAAGTTTCTCCTTGGCTTCTTTGTATTGTTTGATGTAGATTTGCAACTGTAACTTTTGATTCTCAATAGTTTTATGAAGCGTATACCTTTACATTGTAATATCTTTTCTCTCTAGTGCTTAAAATTTTTAAACAAGAGAACTAGCTCTGATACCAGCTGTTGGAATAATAGGAAGGTGTGTACTAAGAGGGGAGGGGTGAATCAATACCCTTAAAAACTTTCAAACAAATCTTTGTAATCAAATACTATTTTAACCAACTGAGTAGACTACTTTCACCAAACATGTAATGTTACTGTTGAAATGTAAATGCATGTAATCCAAACATTAAATCATACATAAAACTTAAGTACACATGACACTAGTATTTTGGTATCGCAGAAAAACCCTGTTAGAAGGTAAAAAGTGCGGTGGGGATGAGAGCCACAAAGCTTCACTACTGCAGTAATAAAGTAGCTTGTTAGAGCTTACAAATATTTGATCACTTCTGGCGACCTTACTGTTGGAGATTTGCCTTTGTGCAAATAATTGACTGTATTTTTGTCATTGATGACAACATATAGTATACAACAGTGTACTATATTCACTTTTCAGTATGGATATGTTGAAGCCTTGCGTGGTTTTTTTTATGTTTCAGACACAGTTATGATACCGTGTTCATACATGCACATTCAGAAGTTCAATTACAATTGAGTTATGTTACTCTGTTTACCAGCCACAATTTCAGAGGATTGTTTTTAGAAAGCTGACAGTAATTTTATTGATTCTTCAGTTGTGCCTATCTATGGGATATGCGTGTTCAGATTCATGTTTAGTTATGAGTCAAAGATAATTAACCAAAGGCGCTAATCGTGTTTCATCTGAAGCGTGACGTTTGGGTAATTTTGGTGGAGCTGACTATGTGAAGCAATGTGTCTATTTATTTTGAGTTGTGTAGTTCTAATTATGTTGCATGCTTAGTTTAGCCAAAAAAAGAAGCATTGAAGGGACTTCTACAGTCAACGTGATCATATCTTTTGGAGAAGATACATATAGCAGTTCATTTGAGATCACTAAGTGTGAATGATAAGAAAAGAGACAGAAAAATAACATAACAAAATGCTGATTGTTTTGGAATAGTAAAGCCATTTCATTCATCAGTTAAAGATCTATGTGAAGAAGCAGAGAGTGTATATAATTCATTGGAACTTATCAAGATAGAAGTTCTACTCAAATAGTTCATTATTAGATATAGTGTACATCTGTTTTACTGAAGGTTGCAACCTTCATCATTTTAGCAGTGTGCTTTTGGACAGTGAGTCCTCACCCTTAACAGGGTTATTTGTAAAAGACTCCTCATAGGGTCTGAACCTTAACCAGGTCACTGTACTTATTGCATTGTTAAGATCAACTCCTAACAGGGTTGTAATATCTTCTAATAGGGATTATTATACTCAAGTACAGTTCTTTGTGGGTGCTAATTCCCACTGAGGTTTTTACCTATTTTGGTTTCCCCGTAACCATAATTGTGGTGTTCTATTTTGTGTTATCTTATTGTGTATATGCCTAATGATATTTTGTACTTAATTGGAGAAAGAATTAAAACTAGCTAATAACTGATTCACCCCCCCTCTCAGTTATCCCTTGGCACTATTCCAATAATTGGTATCAAAGTCAAGTGCCTTGGAGAGAAAGCCTAATAGCTTAAGGTAGATCAAATGGCGTACTTCAGGAAAGAGAGTCCTGAGTTTGATGGAGACAGTTATCTTGACTGGAAGAACAAAATGATAACACATCTTTAGTGCGTTGGTTTTGAAATCTATGAGGTTTATACTCATGCAATTGATGTTCCTACCTTGAAAGACCTTGCAGAAGAAGACTCTACTAACAAACAAAAGGAAGTATTCACCCAAAATGCAATTGCCAAAGCAGGCCTAATCAGTGCCTTATTTGACAGTGAATTTTCTGGGATCAAGAAGGTAGACAAAGCTTATTCAATATGGAAATACCTAGAAGACATGTTTGAAGGAGACATTCAAGCCAAGAATGCACATAGAAAGACATGGAAGAAAAGATACAACAATTTAGAGATGTTACCTGAAGAAAACATCAGAGCTTACAATCAGAGGATTAATGAAGCAGTCTCAGGAATCAGGAACAATGGTGGAGAAATTTCAGAGGAAGATATTGTACACACAAAATAGTGCACTTCTATGGATCCTTATATGCAAGGAAACTCAAGAATGAGCCCTCACAAATCGATCCATAGCTCTCTATGCATGGAGTTGCAAGATTTGTAAAATTGCTCTCAGCTAGAGCTATAAACTCATGACCTTGTCAATAAACCATGCAATGAGAGATTCAATGGAGACAAGGGCAAGAATGCCAATATCCTCAAGAATCAAAAATGTATGCAATGCAATGCAAATCTAAATGGTAATGCAAGCTAAACTATGAAAAAAAAAGTACAATGCAACTAATCTATGAAAGGAAAGAACAAGTGTTACCAAGCCTTCCTATTTAAGCTATGTGAGATTATTCTATTGCATAAAAGGAAACTAAGCTATGAAATGAAGCTATGAATGCTATGATAATGCAACTATGAAAACAAATATGAAAGCTATATGAAATGCAACAAAGATCTTCAAAGCT
>MU223517.1:4258415-4287731 GCA_018584345.1 Thuja plicata | reverse complement strand
TGCATTGTAAAGATCAACTCCTAACAGGGTTGTAAGATCTTCTAATAGGGATTATTATACTCAAGTACAGTTCTTTGTGGGTGCTAATTCCCACCGGGGTTTTTACCTATTTTGGTTTCCCCATAACTGCAATTGTGGTGTTCTACTTTGTGTTATCTTATTGTATATATGCCTAATGATATTTTGTACTTAATTGGAGAAAATAATTAAAACTAGCTGATAACTTATTCACCCCCCTCTTAGTTATCCCTTGGGACTATTCCAACACTTACCCTGTTAGGAGTAACAATAAGATCAATTAGATCTACCTCGTGTGAGGATTTAGCAACACAATGTATGTGTGCACTCTGTTAAGATATTTATACAAAGACGATTAAGTCTACTATGTTAGGATATTTTAGGATTGTTAAAATTGTTAGAGTAACAAAATTATGTGATCTGAACAAATTACAATCTCAATGTTGTGAATACAGATCCTTTAAGTACAATGAAATTATCACCTTACTGTGACTGATAATACTTTCTGTACTACTCGATAGCCTTGTCTCTGTTCTGAAATTTGAATGCTGCACTTTAGTCCTTGTTCTAAAATCCTTGTCTGGTCTTCTGATGTCCTTAGTGTGGCAACTACTTGATCAACATACATTAAAAAATGACATCTTATCCTTACATATATCAAACCTCTTGACCTAATTAGGGTTTTACAATATCTTAGAAAACCTAAGATCAACGATGTACAAAATTTACCTTGATAATCTATACATAGGAGATATAAACAATTAATTTTATTTCATCTGTAATTAATGTTCTCCTCGATCAATGTAAACCATTATCCAACTCGACAAATTTTTTTTACATAGATTGATGTGCCAATTCAAACTTTTATGTAACTGCTAGTTTACTCGGTAAATATTGTCTCTTGGTGCTCGGTGTTCCTTGTGTATCTCAGTGTAAACTGTGTGCTCAGTATATAATACATGCTCGGTAAGTCTATCTACTCAGTGATCACTACACTCAGTTAACTCTATGCGTTATCAGTGGACTCGGTTAACTCTGCACTCGGTGATCATACCGACTAGTCTGTCTTGACTTTGTTACCGACTGGCAATTTGAATGCTTGAATACTAATGACAACCTTCAAATCTCATTTGGAGTAATAGATGTAGGTATATGTAGTGTGTAATGACCCAACATTTCTTAGATATTGGATCTAACATCATTTTTTATCCTTCGAATGCAAGGACTTCGGGAGAAACAAGGACATAAAAGATGAATACGAGGCAAGCGAGAAACTAAAGATAGGACTCAAAAAATTGGAATGGACTCCTCATAAAGAAATGGAAAGTCACCCCTCACTTCATATGCCTCTTATATTTTTTTCATTTTCAAATGTACAATGAACTTTTAATGTGCATCATATTGGTTGGTCTCACAGCTTGTGTGAGACATTATTCATTTGTACTCTAAATATAGATTACCATTATGAAAAAAAATTATACTCTTTCTTATGTCATAATCATCTTCAAAATGCAATGTAACATGTATAATATTATTCTCTTTTTCTTTATCCATTTAAATGTGATTCAACATAACTAAAATGTACCTTAATTTAGTTTAAATATAATAGCTCTACCTAATACAACATGAGGAGAAACAAGAAGACAACCGACGAGGTTTCCAAACCTATGAAGACACATTGGAAGATAACTAAAAAACATCATAATACATCTAAAGAACACCAGAATACAATCAATGAGGTTGCCAAACTTGTGACAACACAAATGTCGTAGGTATGGTAGTATAATCGTCATTGTCGTCATCATAATTACATCAAACACCAGATGATTGTTAATATTAAGTAATACTAAGAGTGGGTTAATCAATATTACAACACTTTAATATGAAACTTAACCAATTAAAAATTAACTATGCAATTACTTAAATAAACAAAACATACACATAAAGCACACAACTCATAACACCATGATTTGTTACGAGGAAACCTTGTTAAGGGAAAACCCTGTTGGGGATAATAACCACAAATATTGCACTAAGAGTATAATTTCCATGTTAGGAGACCTATACCTATTAAGAGCTAAATATTAAATTAGTACATATCCTTGTTAAAGGATAGAAACCCTGTTAGGGGTAGTACAATGAGCTCACCACTCTTACAATGCAAAATTGTCTTACATTGATGTATTTCAAAATGAACTAAACAAGCATATCCTATGCTTAAGTAGTCCTAGTTATAGCTCACAACATCCTCAATCTGATTCTGACATCATAATGCATCATATTCATCATACACACTTCATCACATCTCAAAACATCTTCATATAGATAGTCGATCTCTTTCCAGTTGGCTCACAAATAGATTACAAAATGTGTCCAACACATAATCAAATAGAAAATACATAGTTGGTGATAATAAATCCACAAAGGTAGGGTAGGACTTGAGAAAAATCCAAGGTATCACCTTTGGAATCCACATGTTTCTCCCTTAAACATCACGACCACTTATCTGCCTTGTTACACTGCTATATTATCTTCACGTAACATCATCAAGTTGTAACTCTCTCCAGTCAACTCCAAAATACAAGTGACCTTAACTAAAGGTACAATACATCCCATAGAACATTCCTCTAATCTTTCAATATTTTTTTATTCACATGATGTGATCTCTAGAAAACATTATACAATTGTACCCTGTCAACTGCTTCCTGGACTTAGTCATTTTTTCAAACAGAATATCCAAAACTGGATTGTACGCTAAGTGACCATGCCCATAAGTAGTGTTTCCATAAATGAAAACCTCTATTCTATTCTCATCATGTCACTTTCCAACAATCTCCCCCTTTGGCATTGATGGCAAGACTTAGTGAAAAATCACTAAGTGCCAAATGCCAAAATACTAACTATAAATGCCAAACAACTAACTATACATTTTTCACACTTATTACTCTCCCTTTGACATAAATGGAAAAGTTATACATAAAAATGTATATATATATATATATATATATACAAAAATGTAGAGCTTGTCAACAAAAATTTAGACCATGTGAAGTATATCTTGGAAAGAGGCTTCCAAGATCTTTACATCTGCTTCCCAAGTCTTCTCCAAGGTTTGACAAACATGAATAAAATCATTCAATGCAAAGGTTAAGATCTCATAATCCTTTAGAACTTTAGGTAGATATCCATCAAGAGACTTCTTCGTTGTATCCATGTCCTCAAGATGTTTCTCCAAAATTGATAGTTTAGGAGTAAGCATACTCCTCAACATAGAAAATCTCCCCAACACTCTTAA
The DNA here is from genome assembly GCA_018584345.1 of Thuja plicata. Lineage (NCBI taxonomy): Eukaryota > Viridiplantae > Streptophyta > Pinopsida > Cupressales > Cupressaceae > Thuja > Thuja plicata. The sequence continues at coordinate 4,284,418 of MU223517.1, read as the reverse complement.
CTCCTTTGTCTTTAACACACTTATTTTATCCAATAACTTGGATACCTCCTTGTCCATCTCTATAATAAATTGTGAGGAGGACCCACAATTCTTCGCCAGGTCATCCAATGTCTTTTCATCATTGTGGATTATATCCACCACAATCTTTACATGCCTAGAAGGGTTTATGCAATAGTTGTATATATTCTTCCCATGCATGATGCAAGACCTAATACTGGAGATAGTGGTGTCCAATATGTTGACATCCCACTTTAATGACTGACATAGCTCATCTAACTTCTTCTCCATTTATTCTCTCTCAACTTTCATATATGCAACCTTCTCCAAAGAAGTAAAATGAACATCAAAGTCATCAAGGAATTTGTTCATATTATCTATTGTATCAAATCTGTAAAAGGTAAAAGGTATGGGTAGAATATTGTTGAATCTAGCTATTGCCCTGACCAATACCTTTGAATTTTTATCTGTCCTTTGTTCTGAACTCTCCTTAGCTTTAACAAAGGTTATGAATGACAACTTCATCAATTCATCTTCATCCATGTCATCAACATTTGTATTCAGAGATTTACTGTCACTTGCCAACAATATATTTGAAGAAACATGAATGGATACATTTATTTCTTTCTTAGCTTCAACTTATTTCTTTACCTCATCCATACTTTCCTTAAGTTCTTCTTAGTTCCTTGATCTTCTTCCTCAGTAGTTGCTTCCATTTCTCCTCTAGTAAATGTGCCAAGATCTGTATTGAATGTACTTTGTTCATTGATGCCATCTACATCAGTAACAATGTCAACACTCTCTTGAAAAGGGTCATCAACTATGAAGTGTCCAAAGACAAAGGAACACCTTCTACAAAGAAGTTTGGTTGCTTAACTGTACTGTAAAACTTATTATTATCACCTTCATCCTCAGATGAGTCAATGTGTATTTGTTCTAATATAGAAGAATCTCCTTTCATAATGGTTTTGGGCTTAGTAGCCTTGGGCTTAGGAGGTGAAGAATCTTTAGGCTCAACTTCCATTAATACCTTATCAATATCCTTGTGAGTTTCTCTATTACATCATCATACTTTCTCCCCATAATCTTTATCAATCTTATTTTTAATCTTAGATGGGGTTTAATGGCTTTCATTATTCTATCATGCTCATCGAATGAAATAATATGTAGTATGTCTTCTATGGCTTTTACTCTCATTTTTTAATCTTCATTAAGTGCTAACTGTTTCCTTACTTCCAATTTATCATATAAGTCCTTAGAAATGCTACCTTTGATTTCAATTAAATTCTTTTTAAACATTAACATGTGATTAATGACAATATCTACAATCATAACTTTATCCTTTTCATCATACCTCTCGTATTACTTGGGAAATTGGTTTAGCTTTCATTGATCAACTATATCATTTTCCAATATCTTCAGACCAGGTTTCCAAAGTTGTCTCTCAGTTGGTTTATCTTGTGCAATTAATTTAGTTTCCTTCTCTATTTTCTCCTCTTAAACCTTCTTTTCTTCTTTCTTCTCCACTCTTGTCCTCTGTATTTTAGGAGGTGAATTATATATGGATGATTTTTTAATCCTTACAAGAATCTCTACTGCTTTCATAGTCTCAGTCATGCTTGTTATATGCGATGACCTCTTAGGTGGTGTAGGGGTGGTATTAGGTACAGTGACCATAATATAAGGTGAATCAGTGACCTCTACAGCTTCAAGATGTGGAAGGGATACAAGAGAAGTGATTTTTGACCTAGAATCTCCTTCTTCTATATTCTTTATTACCTCTTCATCTCATCTCGACTTATACCTGCCTTCTTTACAATATTGTCAACCATTTTCTCAATCTTTCTTTTCCTCACTTTCCTAGTTTGTTCATCTCTGACTTTGGCATAATTTTATTCATATGTGGCCCATATTTAATTAGTAGGGTCAATATCAGAAGGTAGAACATGTTCTAATTGCATAGTAAGGACTTTTTCAATGACCTCATATCCCATAGGGTAACTCCATTTCTTCCTAGGTTTGATTGCTTTGAAATATACATAATTATTTTCAACCATGAAATAGATTGTATCTTTGTACTTCTCAACTATTCCATCAAGAATTCTCTTTCTTTCATTCATTTCTTTTTGAAGGATCTTGATTGTGCCAAAGAGTTCTTTGTCTACCCATTGATTGTTTTGTCTTCTATAACTGTTGCTCACTTGAATAGTTGTGGGTTCATTATCTTTCCATGCACTAGGATGCATTTTGGGAAACCTATGTACTACATGACTGTAGATGTGTATCAGTAGTGATCTAAACCTGAATGCTTTCAATTTGTCTCACTTAATTTGCTTTACACTCTCCATGAATTTTTTCCTTAATACTTTGTACAAGTTATATTGAACGTTTTCCTTCACCATCTTATATGCCATTATTATAACGCCTGCAAAAATAGAATTAGGTCAGCTTATATAATTAATTTTGTGTCCTAAAATCATCGAAATCAATCTCACATCTTGCTAAAAGATGTCAACAATTGTCATTTCCCTCTTATCCCACTTGGAATGCGTTAGGGTTTCTACCTACTTATTCGTGTTCTTGTCCATAGTAGGGATAATTCCAGTATTATCCAATCCCATCACAACATGAATTAAATTGTTGGAAATATTAATAGGTTACTCTACTATCCATAGAAACTGGTCATGGACTCTTCTAAGAACAATTTTGAACCATTCTTCCTCATCGAACTCATAGAGTTCTTCCATTTGCATGATGCTAAGGTTTTGTAAATGGGCGAACTCATCCTTCAAAGTTTCGTCATCCTTTATCATGTATTTCATCTCTTTAAAGATTTAAAAGTCCCCTAGAGTCTCATAATTGTAATGTATGTATGCCCTAATGTCTTCCACATGAAGCACGTCATATGGAGTTTGCAAAAATACACCTTCAGGATCATCCTCAGTGGAATTGTAAGGGTATTTCTTTAATTTATACCTCGTCCTCTTACTAACATTGAAGATCAATGGTGTATCTATAGTAAATAGAGCTTGAAAAAGATAAAAATACCTTCTACACGATGAACTAGGGTTTTCACACTCAATGATCACGAAAATGCTCTAGCTTCTTTGCTTGCTCCTTTAGTCTCCTTTAGTTCTGCTTGAACGACAATCAATATGTTTAATAAAAATGAACTTATACTTCACAATATTCAAATTTGCATACTTCTCGATGAATCTGTAAGTTTAAAAAGAACCAATCATCTATCTTTCTAGTGATCATCTAATATAATGTGGATAACCATGCAACCTTAGATAGAGACTCTGCATTCATCGTATCAACTGTTCATAAGCTCACATATGCATATTCTACATTCAATGGGCTAGATAGATTACTATTATGTTTCTCCAAAGCTCCCACTGAAGGCCATGCTTGGCCATTTAGGTTGATGTAGCAAAATCAGGCGAGGGCTCATTAGTATCTACTAATTCCTCCTGAACCTTAGTGTCACTCTGTTCCTTCTCTTTCCATACTTTACCACTGTCTTGGTTACCTTCCTTCACAAAGCATCTGTCAAAATAATCCATGTATTCTTCCATACTCTTACCGACATCGCCAACATTTTTATTTATAGCCATATGTGGTGGTCTTATGTTGTTGACAACTCCATTATACTTGTAAAATTTTTATATATGTATGTGACTGTTGCATTTATAGCATGTAGGAGATGATCTATTTTGATTAACTTGTAGTATATAATTTCTTGTGATGTGCCCAAAGTTGTTACATTTGTAACATGTAATCTTAGTTGTTGTTTCTTCTCTGATATAATCTTGTTTATTGCTTGATTGATCAGGTTTTCTGCATTCTACATTTTTGTGTCCATATGCATTACAATTGAAACAACAACCAGAAGAAGACTTATAAAGAGTATTACCTCTGCACTCTCTCTTCATGTGACCAACTTTATTACATCCAAAGCATCTTCCTCTAAAAGGTCTTAACCGCTCTCTAGGTTCCTCCTGTTGTATAGGCATTTCTTGTTGATTACGCGTCACATCTGTCTGGCCTTCATAATGTCTTTCTCAAAATTTAGAGCATCCAGCTTCATCAAAACCAACTCTAGTCTTGTCACCTTTAGGCTTTTGTTGTTCTAGTTGTTCATCAATCTTTCTACTGCTTGCATAAAGTTTCTCAATGTGTTTCTTCACCTCAACAAGTTCTCCCTTAATGATGTGATTATATTTCTCCAATTCTTGATACTTAATTTTGTAGTTATATAATTCAATCTGCATTTTTCCCATCTAAACATTATTGTCTTTCAAAGTTTCATCAATTTATCTCTTCTCTCCATTCAGCTGATGAATTTGTTTAGTCATCTAATTGGTGGCGGATTCATGTTCCTCCATCAATGTTTTCTTTTCTTGTTCAAGCTGATTGATAAGATCTGAATCATTTTCATATTCTTCCTATATCTTATCCTCAAGTTCTTGCTTTTGATTCCTAAAAATTTCAAGTTGTTCCTTGAGATTTTATATATAACCTTCATCTCTTCTCAATTTGAATTTCAATTCAATATTATCAACTTTTTCCTTATCTAGGTCTTCCAGTGCCGCTTCAAAATTTTCTTTCAAATTACTTGAATCCATCTAAATCTCCCTCAAGTTGTTAGGCTTTATCTCCAAGGGCCACAACCTTTGATACTAATTGTTAGGATTAAGTAATACTAAGAGGGGTGGGGTGAATCAGTATTACAACACTTTAATATAAAACTTAACAATTTCAAGCTTACCCATGCAATTACTGAAATAAAGAAAACATACACATAAAGTACACAACTAATAACACCATGATTTGTTCATGAGGAAACCCTGTTTTAAGGGAAAACCCCAGTGGGGATGATACCCACAAATATTTCTCTATTGTCTTCGCGTAACTTCATCATTTTGTAATTCTCTTCAATAAAATCCAAAATACAAGCGACCTTAACCAAAGGTCTACTACATCCCATAGAACATTCCTCTAATCTTGCAAGACTTCATTTGTCACATATTGTGCTCACTAGGAAAAATTGTACAACTGTACCCTATCAACTACTTCCTAGACTTAGTCATTTTTTCAAACAGAATATCCAAAACTAGATTGTACTCTAAGCGACCATGCCAATAAGTAGTGTTGTCATAAATGACAACCTATATGCTATGCTCATCAGGTCACTTGCCAACAATGATAACCAATGAGAATACCATATCTGCGATGATACAAATGTCACAGGTATGGAAGGATAACCATCATCATCTCGACATTCTAACAAACACCAGAAGACAAGTGACAAGGTTTCTATACCTACGACAACACAAACATCGTAAGTATGAAAACATAGTCATCTTCGTTCACGCTAGTATTCTAACAAGAACCAAAAGTCAACTGACGAGACGGTCGTTGGACGTCTGATAATCCTTCATCAAAACCTGCCATTTGTTACAAATCTATTTCCATTGTGGTTTTGCTAGAAATCAGACGTGTATTCCGTCGTCTTAAGTTCTGACGAAAAAAACTTTGATGAGGACTCTCCCCGATGTTTGTCAAAATTATGACGTATTTTTATCTAAATTCCGATGAAGGGTCGTCAAAAATCTAACCCAAATGTATTAGTGTTAGGGTTGACATCAAACATGACTAATGCTCCAACTAAAACTAAGGAAAAATTAAAATTTGTATAGCTCAAAATAACTCACAAAATGGATCCACGAGACAATATAGATCCAAGGGAAAGTAAAATAATATACAAAACATGGATCCAAAATGATTTAAAAACCTCTGTTGCAGATGATCATAGTGTAGGAATCCATCAAGAAATATCTTGGAAATGTTAAGTGACCAATCGTGTACCAACACTTCCACATAAAAAAGATTCAACTAACCACCTCAAAACATGCTTCTGACATGTAACAAGTTTAAATTTAGATACTAGAGCCCATAAATTTCCATGTACAAGCATACCATCCCCTTTTGAACTTCCATAAGTCAAAGCTAAGGTCAGGTTGGGGTCCCATGGAAGGGGCTTCCTAAAAAATATAGCTAGAGTTTCTTTTTCTAATTTTTAGGAATATTTTAAAGTCATTAGTCCCACAAATTTTGTAGTACAATTCAACTTATAAATTTAAGCTCCAAAATTTAAGGAAGTTGATGGTCTCATGAATACACTACCTTTGTTTCCTATATTTTGTGCATCATAAAAATAAATAAAAACAAATTACTTTTCGTCCAAAATTATTTTAAACTAAAATCAAAACTAAGATGTTTGACAAGTGGTTGATTACATTCCTAAGCTTGTGGGACAATTTCTAGCCCCGCATCATGTTCACCAACTTCTACTTTTTAGGAAGAGATTACAAATAATCCCATAGAATTTTTTTTTTCTTCAAAGGGCCTCCTCTTCCTAAAACAAGATCTCTATGCTTGATGTGCCTTGCAACAAGATCTCCTTCAATAGAAGGTCCCATTTGAAGTACTATTAGGGAAAATAATCTTGTCCCTAGCATCTAATAAATAAGGTGATCAAGCTTTGATATTAAATAAAAACATAGAGGTGTGAAATGAATTCCGTACACTATAATATGAGAAAGGGACATGTTTGTAAAATTAAATTCATTATATAGTTACAAGGAAATAAATGGAATAAACAATAAACTATAACAAAATAGTTTACATAAGTGAAATTGTTTGAAGCAAACCCCTCCCCCCACTCCAATTCAACTCAATGTATTATTATTGAATGTATTATTCAACAATAAAATGGTTAGCATACACTAGTTTGGTTTAAGATTTAATAGGAGTTTCACTAACAAGAGATCTGAAGCTATTTTAGTAATATAATAATACCTACAAAACTCACTATAAAATGTGTATCTTAAGCATCCAATATATAGGATAATTAATACTCAAAACCATTAAATGGTAATTAGAAATTCATGAACTAAAATTACTCAAATCACAATACTCAAATCCTTAGTCAAAATCTAATGATCAAATTTCAAATGAGTCCATGGGCTAAAATAAAATAAATTCTTACACCTATCATAAGATTAATTCACTCACTTGCTTGGGTGCTCTATTTCAATCCTTATTTGTATTCATATAGATCTTGTGATGTGTCATGATATTTATTATAAGTTGTCCAACAAGTGTAACTCCCTCTTCTAATGCTCTAGCATATTATATATGCTTAACATTTTCAACGTGAGAGCCCCAAATTCTAGGGGAAGAGCACTAATAGTTTAGCGCATTCCAATAGCTGTGCACTCCTTGTACACCCAACCTCCTAATTACCAATTTTAAAGGAGCCAAAAAAATAATAACTAAAAGCCCATCAATAAGTTTCACATGTACCAATAACTAATAATTTTTTAGCCTTTTTGGTTTATAATTGGCCCAATTGTGCGCTACACTTTTGACCCTTCGATGCGATGCTTAGCGAATTGTACAGGGAGCTTTGTTAATAATCAAAAGCCAAACAACAATTTTTTAGTAGCTATGTCAAATACGTAGACAACAAGAACATCATGGAAATATGATGTATAGTTTAGATTCTATTAGTAAATTAGCAAAACAAAATTTTAAAATTTACATATTCTATTTTAAAAAGATCCAAGATCAATATATAATAATAATGAAAATAGAAACATATGTATTATAAATAACATATATTTATCATACATATATATCATATATATTTAGAAAATCACATATAATTATATTATTAAATAAAATAGTAGATTGCTCATAACAAATTTTGACGCTTTATTAATAAATTGAAGTGTGACACCTACAATTGTATAAAAAATAGTTTGTCAATCTATAGGTTTAATAAATTTTCAGCATAAAAGATAATTACTTTTGGGATTTGGTTCCATAATATGCTCAAGCCAAGGTCCCCCAAGAAGCATAATCTTTGAACATTGGATAATGTGGAGATATTTATCTTGATGTTGAAGTCCTTGTAAGTTGTATATCATTAGAGGGAAAGCTTTTTTCCACAAAATAATGTGAAAACCTTACACGAGGCATTACCATCATAGATTTTAACTAGTCCTTGAACATAATGACATGTAGTGATTGAAAATGTCTACTAGTTTTTTTTTTTTTTTTCCATTTTGATAACGTTGCTTTTACGACTTGAAAATAAGAATTTCTTTTTCTACGTGATATTTTAGAATTGATTTCTAAGTTTGAGAATAATTTTAAATTTTAAAAATAATATGATATTTTTAAAGATTAGATTAAATTAACAGCTATACATACTAGTTTATTATTTTAAAAATTAAATTGTAATATTTTAAAAAATGATCTATATCTGAAATTTAAATTTTTTTCAATTAATTTCAAATTTCTAAAAGATATTTATTAAAATATAAATTTCCTGTATGTTAAATATGAATTGTTGTTTTAAGATATTTATAGGATATGCTTCAGAATCTCACGCCCTTCTCCTCGTGATGATGCGAGGAAAAATATCTAATTTAGCCACCTTACATCGATCAGTCAACTTCAGAGTGCCAGCGTTTCAATTTGTACTCAAATACTAGTTAAATTTGACGTTCATATGACCGGTTTTTGTCATTTTGTCGTTAAATGTTATTTTAGAAATTAAATATAATAGAAATATTTTAGACAATTATTCTTTTATATTTATATATTTTTATATATTTTGGGTAGCCTGTGAACGTCCAGCTGTCAAAAAACGCATTGCTTGACGGGCGAGTCGGCAGTCAAATTTAGGCCTCTGTAGGCACTGTATAACCGGTACCAAAGCGCACACAGTTTCAAATTCCTCTACGAAACTCTTTCTGTATGTGTGGAGGGTTTGTATACGGTCGTCACTTGTCGTAGTGACAGCAAATATCTTTTCGCTTTTTGACTATGGCTGGAAATCCATTGGCAAATCAGTGCCTTCTTAAGGAAACCCTGCTTCTCTCAATTTCATCAACATTTCATTTGTGAATCGAAAGTCAAGGTAATTTAACAGCGAAAATGTCGATTTCTCTTCCAGGCCAGATCCTCACTTGTAAAGGTAAGTTTGTCCTTCCTTGTTTTCTTCTGAATTTTTTCATTGCTTGAGAACAGATTAAACAGAAAGGACCTTGTAAAGCTAAGTTTGTTCTCTCTTTCTTCTGAATTTTTCCATTCCAGGAGAACAGAGAGATTCCTGGATTGTAGGTGTTGAAGGTTTTTATAAAGATTTATGTTATTGAAGTAAAACATTTTTGCAATTTGCGTTTGTGAGCAGCTGCTGTGGCATGGAAGGCAGGGGAGCCTCTGAAGATCGAGAATATCCAAGTGGCACCTCCACAGGCCTTGGAAGTCAGAATCAAAATAGCTTACACTTCCTTGTGTCGCACAGACCTCATTTTCTGGCAAGCAAAGGTCAATTCCTCCAAATGCTAGTACTGTCAATGCCAATAAGTTGAAATTTTCTTTAATCTTTATCTCAGCGCCGTTCCTCTTGTATTTCAGGGCCAAACTCCTGTTTTCCCCCGCATCTTTGGGCATGAAGCAGCCGGGTAAATTTCCTTGCCTCTGTATCTCATAACCCTAAAATAGCACATTTTATTTGAATTTGTGAGATCTGAGTTCTGATCAATCTTATTTACAAATCAAATTCGACAAAATTTGCAAATGAAGCTAATGGAGCCTATTTTGCCCACATATACAATGTCGAGATTATGAGAATTGAGGTCTGATCACTGTAAGTCAAGTCATCAAATTAGATGCTTCAAAATAGTACTTACTCTGGCAATTGTCAATGGCAGAGTGGTGGAAAGTGTGGGAGAAGGAGTAACTGATCTGAAGGTGGGCGATCATGTACTGCCTGTATTTACAGGAGAGTGTGGACAATGCAGGCACTGCAAATCAGAAGGGAGCAATATGTGTGATTTGCTAAGGATTAACACGGACAGAGGAGTTATGCTCAATGACGGGAAATCGAGGTTTTCTATTGGAGGAGAACCCATCTATCACTTCGTGGGGACATCCACATTCAGTCAATACACTGTGGCACACGTTGGCTCTGTTGCCAAGATAAACCCTGCAGCTCCCCTCAACAAAGTGTGCATTTTAAGTTGCGGTGTATCAACAGGTACCTTTAATACTGAATGAATCGTCAAAATTGCCAAGTATTGTTCAATCTTTGTCAGATGTAGTTACAGTGTTGTGTTAAATCAGGGATGGGCGCTACGTTAAATGTGGCCAAACCAAAGAAGGGTTCGACTGTAGCAGTATTTGGTCTTGGAGGAGTTGGACTTGCGGTAAGAACAACATTGATTTATACAGTGTAATTAATTGCTATGATCCAAAATACAAATTAGAAAAAGTTGTCTATATTATTTTTATTATAGCTGTTGATCCCATTCGAAGGCCCATTTCAGCAAAAGTGACTTGAATTTGCTTTGGTGAAATACCCTTACATTGTTACAATCATTTTCCCCTAGCTTTAGTATTGATTACCATGGATTTTGAAAGCTTGAAACTCAAAATTTGAGCGATTTTTCAGGCCGCTGAGGGAGCGAGAATGTCTGGAGCTTCCAGAATTATAGGCATTGATTTTAACCCTGGAAAATATGAGAAAGGTATGAAAGGCTACTTGATGCAGTTCTACTTAGCAATATGTTTGCAATTTGTTAAGGAATAAAAAAATGTCAGCGTTTTCTGTAATTAACTGGTACTGGTAACCACTCTTTCCACTGGTAAATGTTGTTAGCTATGCCACCCACCTGAATTTTTTGTATTTTGAAAGTAAACATTGGCAAATCAAAGTAATTGTTGAGCCCCTTTCAATGCAAAGGTTGATCTGGAAGCTTTCAAGAGTTTTAGGGTTTGGGAGTTATGGTATTTCAGGGTTTAGGGGGTTGGAGTTCTCTGTCTACTGAGCTTTTGAACAGGTCCTTACTGCTAATCTCTGCTTTGCTTTTTTTCTTCAGCAAAGGAGTTTGGAGTAACGGATTATATAAACCCAAAAGACCACAAAAAACCTGTTCAACAGGTTTGTTGAAATCCAATTTTCATTCTATTCTTATAACATTTTTTTAACCTGTTTCAGCTTATGTGGTGTAATGGGCGAATGCTCTTTTATGTGTATTGTATATCTCTTTTCAAATTTACTTAGTTTAAGAAATTAATTTCTCCGTTTGTATAGTATTACTGTCTAATTTGTTGCTTTCCCAGATATCTCATCCCTTCAGTTATAATCAAACAATGATGATTTTCTTGCTCTGTTTTTACAGGTAATTGCAGACATGACTGATGGAGGAGTAGACTACAGTATCGAGTGCACAGGGAATATTAATGCAATGGTTCAAGCATTTGAAGCTTGTCATGATGTATATTCCCAAACCCTTACTGTAAAAAAATACTCCTTATTTTGGTAATCAAATTTGTTATCTTGATCCACATAACCTACCGAAAGAAATAGTGTCTATATACTGCTGAAACTAACTTCGAGTTCATCGTTGTTTTGATTTAAAGGGGTGGGGCGTTGCAGTTTTAGTAGGTGTGCCTCCTTCAGATGCAGTTTTCTCTACCAGTCCTGTGAATTTTCTAAATGAGAGAACATTAAAAGGAACATTCTTTGGGAACTATAAGCCCAAGACAGATCTACCAGGTCTGGTGGATAAATATATGAACAAGGTAAAATAATTATGTTTGTTTCTTATGTGATTCTGTAGATTTCTAAATTATTATGGCCGCAGGCACCCTTTCATGTATTTCAAGTTATTAAGTTTCTAGTACTAAATTAGCCAACGTTCCTGTACAGGAGATTCTACTAGAGAAGTTCATTACTCAGGAAATCCCACTTTCTGACATTAACAAGGCATTTGAGAACATGATGGAAGGAGAGGGCCTGCGATGCATAATTAATATGCAAGATTAGATGGTGTGGAAAATGGAAGGTTTTGGTGAAAAGCCTTTCAACTATTCAGTTTCTAAAGTAGGTTTTTGGAATTTCTGTGACCGAGGATTGTAAATAAAACCCGCTAGTGATCGGTTTTTACTTAACGTTGTCACTCTCGTTTTATATATACATATTTAGCTTAATTAAATATATTAATATAACAGGGCTAAGTTGGTCACTATGTTTATATATGGATTTTTTTCCTTTATCAGTTATGAGAGTTTTTTTTGCTATCAGTAATGAGTTTGTTGAGCTGGGAGACTATTTTTTTATATTTGTTCTATTTTATTTATGGATTTGTAGATCTTTCAATAAAATCCACATACGTGCATCTCTTTTCTATGCGTAGACAGAGTGATGTGATGAATAAACTTTGTTCAATATTTTATTTTATCACATAAAACGATTGGATGATGGAACCACCTATAATAAGTGCTTTAATGGCTATTCATGTAAAATAAACTGATCTCTAATCAAAGGATTGATGAAGACATGCATTTGCTGCTCATTTGTTGGTGTCTAAACTATAAACTAGTTCAATTGTTTTGCTGATTATATCTTTACAAATAAAATGGGCATGCATTTCAATATTTTTTGTGTGAGCATTATTTGATGACTATTTCTTTCCTTGTAGATGACACTCTTATGATTGGAGTGATAATCTATTTCAATATGCTTTCATTGAGCAAGGATCATTAGATTTTTGGACATCTTTAAATAAGATTTTGATTATCACAATACATTATCATCTTTGGATAGGTTGTGTTTGTTCAAGATCTTCGAGAGCTTGTCTAGGTCAGGTCATATTGCTTGACAAGGCACCATTATGTTGCTTACAATTCATATGATAATGGTGGTTCCAAGATTGAAACAATAATGGAAGGTTAATTTCTAGAGTACGTGCAACCTATCCAATTTGAGAAAAACTAGCAGTTTTATATTTATTCTTTGAATATTCCAATTCGAAGTTTTGTGTTTCATGAAGATATATCAAAACTCATTTCATAGAAAAGTCATGAATCAAGACAAGTTTCCAGCTTATGTTTGGATGACTAATAAGTAAATCAAGTTTCCTTCAAAACTCTTATAACATTTTGCATTGATTGTTTTACTATCGAGGTCTTTAATCAATTTAGTTCTCGTCTCTGGTGGGTACTAGTGAAGCTTTACTATTTTGCATCGAGAACTATGTTAGAATTTCTTTATTGTACTTCATTTGAGAGAGGAATGCGTTTTTAGGTGTTTGCCACTTTTCAACTTCAAGAAAGTAATGAAGTAATCCAACATTGGGCATCTCAAAAGTGGTCCCATTACCTTCTTTCATTTTATTGATAAGTGAGTGATATTTTTGAGTGATGAGTTGATCATCAACACAAAACATGCTAGATAGTAACTTTAAATTAAAAATTTTAATATTTTAATCTGGATCTATGTAGGATTTTTAAAATCTGTTTTGAAGAAATTACTTCTCATTTTTTAATACTAGGCTTGTGGATCAAGTTTTAAAATATATAGTGCTTTTTCCGTGCAATGTAATATGCTTCTTTTGTTTTCCTACAAAACCAAGAAGTTTTCATATATACCTCATAGGAAATCTTTGCTTAGGAATGCACTAGTCATATCCATTTGGTGGATTTTTCAATTGTTTTGTGAAGAATGTGTGGTCAAAATTCTTATTGCGATCACCTTGCAACTAGGGTAAAAGCTTTCTCATAATCAGCACCTTTTGTTTGTGTGTAGCTTTAAGCTATCAATCTTTTTTTTCTTGTGTCAACTATCAATTTTTAAAATCTGTTTTGAAGAAATTAGTTCTCATTTTTAATACTAGGCTTGTGGAATAGGTTTCAAAACATATAGTGCTTTTCCATGCAACATAATATGCTCCTTTCATTTTTCTACAAAACCAAGAAGTTTTCATATATACCTCATAGGAAAGCTTTGCTTAGGAATGCACTAGTCATATCCATTTGATGGAATTTTCAATTTTTTTGTCAAGAAAGTGTGGTCAAAATTCTAATTGCACGATCATCTTGCAACTAGGGTAGAAGCTTCGTCATAATCAACACCTTTTGTTTGCTTGTAACTTTTAGTTGTCAATCTTTTTTTTTTCTTGTGTCAACTATCAATATTTAACTTAAGGATGCACTTTGTTTCATCTTACGATCATATAGAAGACATTTCTAACTCTTATCTCCTAATTTCCTTCTCTTCTATTTTGAAATGTTTATAGAGGAATTACACCCAAAGATTCTCAAATGGCTAACTAATGGTTTCCTACCTAACTAGGCATCTTTTGGCAAGATTTTTTTCCAAGATTTTAGTCAAGCTTGGATTGATAAAAAAAACGCTATGTTAATTGCTTCTACCCATAAATTATCTCCAAGATTACAAGTCTTAATCAGTGGTTTAGCTTTGTTGAGAATTCTTAAATCTCTATACAATGAATTAACATTGAAGAGTTTCTCTCGAGTTATGACATCAAGGGGTGAATACAAGGCTTAGGCTACCATAGTATGAAAATCTGAAATTTGTATGCAAATCTAAAAGTTATGTTTCTTTAATATGGAATTATCATGATTTGATCCATCTTTTGTATGATGCTAAAAATAAGTGAACATAACATGCTTAACACCACCACCTTATAATACCAGTAAATAGATGACAACATCACCTTAAGATATCAACATAGATACAAATTAGCAACACAAAGGCACCGCATCACATAGGATTTACACAGAGAAACCCTTGCAGGAAAAACTCCCCCAAGGAGAAAGGTCAAACATACATTATCTTTGAGACAAGATTATAATTTCTTGCAACCTCTTTTAACTTTCATTGTTCTTGGAGAGTAGTATGCATACATTTTTTCGTCTACATTTTGTACATTACAGGAGTTGATTCTATTGATTTGTAAAGAAGTCTTGATCACCAAACATGATACTCAAATATTGCTCTTCACTCAAAATGTCCCAACCTTTTATTTGCCTCCCTGGAATGTTAAAGGACATTGATTTTGACTCCAATAATAATCATCCAAATTAGGCACCCAAACTTGAAAATGAAGCATCACATTAAATGCGACAAAAATGATGGAATACTACGAGACACATTTTTTCCTCTTTCTAAGCATTGACTTGGAGAAGGCCAACAATCATTTATTTGTTCTCTTTAATTACATTTTAGCAAATCATTCTAGGCATCCACATATTGGAAAAAAAATTAGTAAATATTTATGCTTACGAGTCACTTTTACCATTGTTAGTGGAATCCATCATGCCTTATGAATAATTTACAAATAATAGTGAGAATAAAAATTACAAATTATTTTCCCAATACACTCTAAGTGCCTAGAGACATATTCCTAGGATGTTAGAACCATACCATATGCTATGAAATTTACAAGGATAATGACACCTTTATTCTAACAATCACCCACTTGACATCATATTAGGGAAATCCCTTAGCCAATAATGTACAACCTGAATCTTCACCATGCTCTCATGCTCACACACGCCACCTATAAATGCAACAACAATAGCTACCATCAAGAAAAAACTCCTCACATCCTCTAACATGCCACTTATGGGGAAAAAAGAACATGCCAAGGTAATTCATGCCAACTGTCACTAAAACCTACACCAATTTTCACATGAACAAAAACATCAAGTCTAAGTCAAATGCTTTGAATAGCCTCCTTACTCAAACAATCTAAAATAGAAATCACAAGAAGTTGTTAACACATCAATTTAGAGGTAATCTTGGAGCTTAAAAGTGATTGTAACATGAAGAGATGGTTACAAATTGATAAAGAAGTTTACGATCTTTTTAATAGTTCAAGCAATTAACTAATCAATCTCCATGATAAAAATTTAAGTCATGTAGATGTTGGTTCTCTTGAATCAAAAAAATTAAAAGCATATTTGGCGTAGATAATATCTAGAAGAGGGAGTTACATGCGTTGGTGTGTGTTTTGACACATGATCATAGGGCTTTTCGATTGAAGATAAGTAGGGTGCTACTTTTTGTGTTATTTTAGCTCAAAATTTGGTAAATATTATTTGACATTTTTATGTATTGTATCTCTTATATATTAAATTCTTGAGATAGAGGTTGTGTGTGAGAACCTTATAGATTTTGAGTTGCCTTTGAATCTCTAGTTTTGATTATAGGAAAAAATAGGTTTTGAAGGGACACGAAACCTTGTACAACACGAAAGCTTAAGATATAGCAATAAGATTACACCATACTCAACATAACAACCAGAACAAGAGGCCACCATCCCCAAAAAACCACACAAAATAACTCAGCCAAAGAAACACCCAAACTACTGCATAAAATAAATCTTTGGATAAACGCAACAAAATATAAAAATAGAACTATCATTTTATCCCCTTCATATGGGATCACAGGGTCATGTCAAAAGACGAAGATGATTTCTTAGAATGTTTGCCTTTAACTGTAATACAACCATCTTCAACACTAGCAACCTTATCCTGCCAGCACAACGATTTCAGAGCTTGAGATCCAACACCCAAAAGTGGGGTTGAATCTCCCATAGAAACAACCAGCGTAGGGCTGGCATTTGATTCAGCTAGAGGGCGAACAAGAAAAGGAACTGCAAGGACAACTCCAATAACTATTGAAATACCATCAGTTCCAGTAGAGCCAACACCCAACGAATCACTAGTAGAAAAAACTGGTACCAACCAGCGAAGAAAGAGTAGCTTCAAGTTGAGCAACAAGGATATGAATAGAGCCAACAACTCCAACAACATGTTCAGGAGCATATAATCAAGACCTAAATCGACCTTCTCACCAACATGTATAGGATTTTCAATACTAGGAACAACCGTTGTCTCAGAGTGAGAGGAGATTTTTCAGACAGCGTAGTGTTGGGTAGAATCACCCTTCCACCAAGAAGGAGAAGATTTCTTCTTTTTGGTAACAAATTCACATTGGGATGAGACATGACCAGTCTTATAAAATTTACGACATCTAAAAGGAATACCTTCAAAGTCAAGCTATTAGATCCAAGATACCAAGGATGATTCAATTTTAGTTTTAGCTGGAAGGGCCTTCGAGGTATCAATATCTACCAAGATGCGTGCAAAAGTAGAATGATACATATTGTCAGACTCATTATCAATCAACAAAAAGTCCCCCAAAGTCCCACCCACTTCCTCTAGAATGGAGTCATGTCATAGATGAAGAGGCAGATTGGGGAGCCTGGTCCATATAGGGATAGTACTGAAGACTTCTGTGGAGAGATTGAAATCAGGGTGCCACGACTATACCATAAGAAGAAATTTTTCATCCTCCTAGCAAAAGAAATAATCACATAGGATCGTAGCTTTATCCTAAACATTATCAAACTTTGCAATGAAAAACTCTTTTTCCATTGGGTAGATGTTAACGGTACCTGATAATTTTGGTTCCCATCTTTGAGAAACCCAGTCATGTAGTTGGGGAAGGCTAGGCCAAAAACCCCAAAACTGGCAAATCAATCCATGAGATTTAAATATTTCATTATTGTTCTTCAAATCCTTATTGCAAACAGAGGAAAGCTTGACAAATAAAGATTAACAGACATGAATCAGGGCAATGGAAGCCACATTATAGGTGGAAACCCTATGTCCCTTCCTAGCCACAACCATTTTGGAGACAACATCAGCAAAAGACCCTGCCAAACCTGCAGAAGCCTTAGCAACAAGACCAACAACCCCCAAAGAAGAGGTGCCAACCGCAACACACACGTTAGACTTAGCAGCGACAACGCACTCCACCACAAGATCAGGCGTAGGGCTAGAGGAAGGTCATGCCAAAGGGGACTGCCCCAACAGCAGTCCAATGAGGCGCTGAGAGGCCCTGTCCTACGCCAAACCCTTCACTGCGTCACTAGAAGAAGGGTGTGCAGGAGACATGGAGGACGCACAGGGAAAAGGGCGTGTAGAAGGCATTTCAAAAAATTTGTAAGACCTTATCGAGATTACTGAATAACTGAACATGCCTTTGAATCTCTAGTTGATGATACTCTTGTGAAAGCTTACTTTGCAAGTATATTGTAATTTTGTTGATTTTTAAATAATATATTTGGGTACTTTTGTGTTATGAAAATGTTACATAACCTTGCGATCATCATCATTTTCATGTGTCTCCACAATCCTTGGATTGTGTACTTGGATGTCTAGGGACATGTGAGAAAATTATTTAATATTTGAAAAATTATAACTATGTTCATAGAGTTGTATCTAATGTTGTTAGTGTTAGTTACAAATAATATTGACAAAATATTTGTTTTAGGCATCCACTTTATGAGTGGGGTACACTTGGAATTGTATGTCTATGCATGTTGAAATATGTCATTTTTTTCCAAAGTTGGGTACCCAAGTTTGCATGTTGTGCATGTTATCTATTGGAGCAGCCATCAGTGAGATATGGAGCACTTGTTATAAACCAAATTTGATTGGTAATGGGTTAGGAATCCATGTGAAGGAAACATGATCATTTAAGTCTTTTTACTAAGTTAACAAGTCACACATGAAGAGGTGAACACATGTTTTTTGTACGTGGTTTTGTTGCCTTTTGTTTTAAGATACCAAAATATAGTTTTATTGTATCTATCTCATTTATAAATTTGTGACTTTGGTTTGTAGTTTTATAAGTTACTTGGTAAGTTGTAGAAACATTGAAGTGTTGCCAAAATTTTAAGAGGGAAGTTGTATTAATGTAAACTCCTTTGAATTTTAACACAAGTTTTGGATCTCTTTGTATACATACTATGTCTATTGTAGTATTTTTATTTATCTACATATTCTTGTTGAATTACCATCACATAATCATTGTGTTTAATAGATATTACATCTATTTTTAGATTTACATACACATTGTTAAAGGAAATATTGTAATAGTTTCATCTAAATACTTTCAACATTTTAGAGTGTGAGTTTTTTCCCCTTCTCTTGAAAGATTTTTCCCCGCACAAATTATTTTGTTGTGGTATGAATGATATTCATGTTTATTTCTATTTAGTTTCTACAACTTTTGTAAAATTTTGCATAACCCTCCTCTCAAGAGTAGTGGAGAAAGTTGTTTCACTACCTTAGCTTCCTTATAAAAATAAATGCAAAAAATAATATACTTTAGCATAGTAATATGTGTGGGGAAACGCTTTAATGTATATTTATTAATCAAATGATTATGATAAAATTAAAAAGTATAAAGCTTTACAAAGTATAAAAATTTACAACTTTGTATCAATAATAAGATATTTAAAATAATTTGGTAGTACAACAACATATAAAAAAAACTATCAAGTGTTTTTAAAAATATATGAGCTAAAACCACCCGATATGTGACACCCAAAATCCTAGTCATAATCTAACACCTATATCCTAAGATGAGTCCATAAGCTAGAAGTAACACATTCCTTGAATCTACCATAAGCGACTCACTAACTTGAGCACTTCATTTTGTCTTCATTATATCCATTCAAACACGTCCTATAAAATTTCATGACATGCATCTAAAGCTGGTCAACAAATGTAATCCCCTCTTATATCTTTCGTGTTATAGATGCTCTCATAGTTTTTAGTTGAAAGACCATAAATTTTGATTAAAGAAATTGATTACATTCTTTTTGAAAATTTAAATAATTAAAACGATTCATATTGTAACGAACTTGTTCCAATTAAAGTCATTTTGACATTTATCTTACACATCTCAAATTTTAAATATATGTAAAAAAATTTAACAATATATCTTATAATAAAATTAACATTAAATCTAATACTAAATATTATTATATTATTGTAGTAAAATCTATTTATCTTAAATTTAGTTATTATTTGAGAATTGAGCATTGAAGATAAATGTGAATGTTCACGATTAGAGAGTTGAGCGTTGTTTTGACACAAGCCAACTTGCTAGGATCTCGAGGCTTGATTTCCTCTCTTGAAAGAATAACAAAGTTATTCCCAAGGTTCTCCGGGGTTGGGTCACAAGCTGATTGGTTACTCAGTTGAAGATAAATGTGAATGTTCACGAGGAGGCCTTTGGCGCTTCATTCATGGTGTGTGAATTGCTGCTACATATGAGAAATTATTGAATGTATGCTTGCATTATTCATTATTTTCATAAAGCCTCTTGTTTAAATTGTATTTCGAATTCGCGTTTCTTTAGTTAGAGGTTGTTGTTGTTTGCTTACCTTGCTGTGACGAATGCGTGGGAGAGATCATCTTTGGGCTTAACAATAAATCTATCTTGTGGGTGCGCACATCTTGGTGGCTTTGCAATCTGAGGGATTTTGAATATCTTGCATGAGTGAATATATTTTGTCTCCAAACGCTTGCATCCATGGGGTAGTGAATTGTGACTTTGTCTGATTTGTGCTTCGTGGGTTTGTTCTAAATCTCCCCATCATTCAATTTGCAAGGAAGAGTTTGTAGCGGTTTATGTCCATAGGATTTCATTTTCCGTCATTTTCTTTATTTCCTCATTACTCTATTCTCTATTACATCCTGATTTCAATTCTAAAAGTCTAAAATCTTAGAAAAAATACAAAATTGCATTTTATTCATAACACCCATATATGTTAAAATGGAAAATACCAAAAAGAACTAAGTGTTTTGCATTTTGATGTCTTGAACAAACTAGCAAAGGCCTCCTCGTGAACATACACATTTATCTTCAACTGAGTAACCAAGAAGGTTGTGACCTGACCCCTGTGAATGTTCACGAGGAGGCCTTTGCTGGTTCGTTCAAGAGATCAAACTACAAAACACTTAGTTCTTTTTGGTATTTTCCATTTTAACATATATGGGTGTTGTGAATAAAATGCAATTTTGTAGTTTTTCCAAGATTTTAGACTTTTAGAATTGAAATCAGAATGTAATAGAGAATAGAGTAACGAGGAAATAAAAAAATGACTGAAAATGAAATCCTACAGACATAAACCGCTGCAAACTCTTCCTTGTGAATTGAATGATGGGGAGATTTAGAACAAACCCATGAAGCACAAATTAGATAAAGTCACAATTCACTACCCCATGGATGCAAGCGTTTGGAGACAAAATATATTCACTCGTGCAAGATATTCAAAATCCCTCAGATCGTGAAGCCACCAAGATGTGCGCACCCATGAGATAGATTTATCGTTAAGCCCAAAGATGATCTCTCCCACGCATTCATCACAACAAGGTAAGCAAACAACAACAAACTCCAACTAAAGAAACGCGGATTCAAAACACAATAAACAAGAGGCTCTCTGAAAATAATGAATAATGCAAGCGTACATTCAATAATTTCTCATAGGTAGCAGCAATTCACACACCATGAATGAAGCACCAAATGTGTATCTTTATTGTATTAGGAATCCGAACCTTTACATTGATTTTTTATTACAAGATATAGAGCTTCTAACCAAATACTCTAAATTCCTGAAATTAGGGCATCAAAGAGTCCAAGTTAAAGAATATAAGTTAAACTAAAACTTTGCTGAAAGGAAACTACTATTAACTGATACTAGATAACTTGAATGGATTCTTGAACCCATTTACAATCAGTTTTCCCATGCAAGGAGGGTCAACCTCCCCAAGAAGAGAAAGAGAAAAGAGGGTGGGTTTCTTCTGAGAACTTGGAGTCTTCATCTTGATTCTTGGAGTCTTTCTTGGAATCTTCATTTGGAGGATTTTTTGGCAGTGGAGACTGATAGGGGACCCTTAGTCCCACCAAAATTAACTCAATTTTACCATCAATTTGATCTGGAGTTCAACTAGTGTGCAAAAATATGACCTCACTGGAAACACCCAGATTTTCCAATATTTTAGACTTTTAGAATTGAAATCAAAATGTAATAGAGAATAGAGTAATGGGGAAATAAAAAAAATGACTGAAAATGAAATTCTACGGACATAAACTGCTGCAAAATTTTCTTTGTGAATTGAATGATGGGGAGATTTAGAACAAACCCACAAAGCACAAATCAGACAAAGTCACAATTCACTACCCTATGGATGCAAGCGTTTGGAGACAAAATATATTCAAGATATTCAAAATCCCTCAGATCGCAAAGCCACCAAGATGTGCGCACCCACGGGACAAATTTATCGTTAAGACCAAAGATGATCTCTCCCACGCATTCGTCACAACAAGGTAAGCAAACAACAACAAACTCCAACTAAAGAAACACGAATTTGAAACACAATAAACAAGAGGCTCTCTAAAAATAATGAATAATGCAAGCATACACTCAATAATTTCTCATAGGTAGCAGCAATTCACACACCATGAATGAAGCACCAAATGTGTATCTTTATTGTATTCACACGCTTCAATTGTAATCAAGCAGATCCATTAAGCGTTGAGATTACTACACACAATAATCCTGCAAATGCATTTATGTATGAACACCTGTGCTACCAAGAATCCACTTTCAGTGGGTAAAGAAGTCCACTCTCTTATTCCTCACTGTGATTTCACATTTTCTACTAGTATAGTTTTCCAAAATAACTTCTAAGCATGTTCGCCAATTAGGGTAGTTGGATTGATGGACATAAAGTGTTCAACGAAATGACAAAACGAGATGCCTTCTCATGGAATGTGATCGTTACAACTTACAAAAGATATGGATGTCCTCATAAAGAACTGGAACTTTTTAATCAAATGCAACAAACTGGTATACAACACTATCAGTTCACATTTTCAAGCATTCTGGACTAGCTTGTGGTCAAATAGGAGTTTTGGGACAGGTGGTATCCAACACTATCAGTTCACATTTGCAAGCATTCTCCTAGCTTGTGGCCAAATATGAGTTTTGGGACAGGGTACAGATACACATCAAAGAATAATTTTGAGGAGAGATATAGTTAGAGAAAGGGGTAGATAGAGTTAGAGAGATATGTCTAGAAAAAGATAGAGAGATGTAGTTAGAGCTAAAGGGATAGAGAGTGCTAGAGAGAGGTAAATAGAGTTATAGAGAGGCATATAGAGTTAAAAAAAAGAGCTGGAGGGAGGTAGAAAGAGTTATTCATAAAGAGTAATGTCATTGTTCTCTATCTACCCCTCTCTTCTTTATATATTTTTCTATAATTGATCTTCAATATATCTTCGACGCACCCATTGCATACCAAGGTGAAATTTCTAACTAAGACTATGTTTCAAAACCTTAGGCCCTTTACTCGTAAAACAACTTGGAAAATATATAAAACTTAGAGTGATCAATCGACTTAAATTAGATTCATAACATATGGACACAAAATCATCACAGTGTGGAAGCCCTTTGATAATCATGGGACCGTATTTAATCATTTTCACTATTAATATTTAATAAAAGAAATTCAATAAATAGTGATTTAAAAAAAAATTGAATGTATTTTGAGTAACTTCGAATGAGTAACAGTTAAAAAGAATTGCTTGACAGGCATGGCTGACTATCAAAATTAAGCTATGAAACTTGAAATTAATTTATAAATATATACATATACTCACTAAAATGATATTTATAATTTTCAATATATACACATATTTACTAAAATAAAATTTATAATTTTTAAATATAATAGTTTAAATTAATTTATAAAGATATACACATTTAATTTATAAATTTAAAAAAATATTTATTTATAATTAAATTTTTAGCATATTTTTAAAATGTATTATTTATATCTTTTATATATATTTTTTGGTAAAAATGGGCAAGTCATTGTATTTTATTAATAAACTACTTCAGAAGGCTCAAGGAGGAAAGAAGTAGGAAGAAAACCTCCCATCCTAACCAAAATACAACGAGAAATAACCAGAGCATACGGACATGAGAAAAACACATAAACATTCCTCTGTCTCAGGGAGTACAAAATGAGAATCAGAGGGAACAAACCCAAAACCCCTTGATAACTGAGCCTAACTGCCCGAAATAGGACTACATGTAGTACCATATCCACGAAGATTTACCCAAAAAACCCCATCATATCAGCGGCCAAAGAACCCCATAATATTATATGCAATATGTACAGAACTTAGCCCCTTAGCTTAACCAGGCCATGACAATGACAGGGGCATTTACATATGCAGCTGGAAGAGACTGATTCTGTCGAGGGCGTGGAGGTCGATGAGTCTGAATGAACCTGAGCATTTAGGGAAGGAGGGGCCGCTATGAACTCATCATTGGAGAAAGCTAAAATAACCACCATGTTGTCAAAAAGGTTGTACACGTCTGCCATGATGGCAACCGAGATAAATTCCACCAGAGGCCCCATGCTCTTTCTGAAAGCTGCAGAATCCCTGTTTGTGATGTTCAGTTTAAAGGCATCATAGAGCTTGATAATTTCCAAGTCCCTATCTAGTCATCCCGAAGGAAATAGAACCCCACCCAAGCTTGTGAGTCTCTGAGGTTGTATCCTAGAACCGCTCGGTGAATGCTTTTGGCTGAAGCGAAATCTTGCCTGACCACCTTGGTTGCCATTTCCATGAATGGAATGTAATCCTGCGTGAGATCATATAAGTTAGAAAGAAAAATTAACAACACCTGTTAGTGGATGATGTGCGCGGTGCAGAGGGGAACAAAACATGCTCGCCAATAACCATTCGAACAACATCCAACACAACATCATGCATCTTTTATATTATAAAATTTAAATGAAAATAAAAAAATTATATCTATAATTTAAATAATAAATTACATTAAATTAAAATTATTAAAAAAACACATTTACTAAATTTAAATTTTAGTTTAAATATTCCTTGCGCTAAACTAGAAACAATATTAGATTAAGTTAAAAATTATTATAATTTAAATATGCTCAAAATTTGAATATAAATAATATTGTATAAAAATAACTATATTATATTTTCTCTCCAAGTCCATATTTATATAGGGGAAAGACCCAGTATTTGAATGTGTTCAATTGGTTGTGATAGCATTTATGTTCAACTTGGACTTGCCAATTAAATTGTTGTAAAAAATTTGGAGTGATTTGAAATTTCCAAGTAAGATTTTGAGAAGCTCAAAATTAGGGTGCTCAACTAATGGGTCCTCTCCCTTAGACATGTATGATAATGTTTGAATAATATGAAACAAAAATAACAAAAAAAAGATTCATTATAGTGTTTTTTTTAATAATTTATAATGTTTGAATAGTGGACAAAAATCTTCAAAGGAATTTTCTCTTCACTACTTATCAAGACAAGACATTACAACATATGAGAAGTCATTATTAAGTGATCAAGGAAGTTCTAGATTAGAATAGGATCAATCTATATTTTTTGGATTAAATTATTTGTAAGAAAAAAGTGGCTAAGGAAAACAAAGCATTTTGCAGTTTCATGTTGATAAAAAACATTTCAAGCCATTGAGGGAGTTTGAATTGTTGGAACTTCCAGAATTATAGGCATTGATTTAAATTTGGAAAATATGAGAAAAGTATGTAAGGTTATTTTGAGGCTGTTCCACTAAACAGTTGAAAATGAAAGCGTTCTTTTTAATCAGTTTCTAAGTACTTTTCTCCCCGCTATGCAATCAACTTGATTCTTTTTATTTTAAAAAATACAAAGGTAAATTTGTAGGAAATAGGAAGCAAGTAGCTGAGAAGAGGGGGGGGGGGGGGGGGGTGAATCAGTTGCCACCAAAGTACTTAAACTTTTAAAATTTTAAACCCTTCTTGAGCATTAAACCCTTGATCACATAAATTGTTATTACTGATTTGCAAAAGTAAAGCATGTAAAAACAAATAAGAAAACATCAACACCACATAACATAGATTTTTATCATGGAAACCCAAACTTGGGTGAAAGCCATGGCGAGGATGATACCCACAATAAGACTAATACCTTGTTAGAAGTATATCTTATTACTGTTCGTGTGTAAATGGGTACCTGTCGGAACATACAAAAACAATCAATAGATCATTATATTAGCAACATGGGGTTAGTGAAAAATATGAAAAGCATAGTGAAACGCACTAAAATCGATCTATTGCCTTCTAACTTAGGAGGAGTGTAACCAACAACATATCAGCCCTCAGAATATGTTGTTGAATCAGTGACCAATACAACCTAGTATGAAGGATTTGATTCAAAAACAAGC
>MU223517.1:4225918-4241622 GCA_018584345.1 Thuja plicata | reverse complement strand
GTACCACCTTTATAGTATTCAAAAGTTTCAAACTTTTCTTTGTCACCAGTCATATGGTGAGTGCAGCCACTATCTATAATCCAGATATCATTTTTTCTAATCTTAGATATGAGTGCAGTTTCTTCATACCTTTCATCTTCATCTGAATCATCCTTCACAGCTACAAACACTATGTCAACATCATCATCCGGTTCTGTGTCAGTATCTTCATCTTTGCAAGCAACTAGATAGCTAGCCTTTTTGCCTTTGTCCTTGTAATCTCGGGTATCACTTCTTTATGATCGTTGGTAACCTCTGTAATCTTTGTTATAACCTCTGTCAGATTTCTTCTCAAAAGATCTGTTATCACTTATGTCATCTTTTCTTTTAGGACATCTTGTAGCAAAGTGTCCAATCTCTTTACAATTAAAACATACAAGTGGTAACTTACCTTTGTATCTACCTTTGCCTCTTAGCATTCTTCTTGCCATGAGTGCTTCAATTTCATCTAGATCTTCTTCTTCACTTTCACTTTCACTATCTTTTCTAGATGAGTGTCTTTGACTGATTTGCTTATTCTCACAGAAGACTTGAATGTAGATTCTAAGCTCGGCGAGACACTATTATCAAAGTTACTCATCTCAAATGAAATCAGTCTACCAATCAGGCTATCAAGAGTGACTATGTTATTTGCTACTGCTCTCATTTCTTGAATAGCAAAGACTCTAATAGCATATGTAGGCAATAAGGTTCTTAGGATTTTACTTACCACTATCTCCTCTTCAAGTGTACCTCCAACACCTCGTATAACATTGACTACTTCTTTTATTCTAGTGCTATACTGTGTGATGTTTTCACCTTCTTTCATTCTAAGATCATCAAACTTTCCTTTAAGGCTTTCTTCCTTGGCTCTCATAACATTTGCATCACCTCCATGTACAAGTTTCAACTTGTCCCACATTGTCTTTGCATTTTTGCAATCTTTGACATCTTCAAATTCAGCATCAGAGAGTGGGGCTGAAAGCTCTATAACCATGTAGTTATGTTCATGCTTTACTCTCAATTGATCCACTGACAATGGTCCTGTAGGCAACACATATTCAGTTTCTAAGTATTGAGTAATATCATTGCCAATACCTAATAAGTGAAGCTTTATCCTGCTTTGCCATGAAGCAAAGTTGTGGTTGTTCAATTTGGGCACATCTTGTCTATTCATCTTGTGATCTTTTACTTAGGTCTTTGAAACCTTCCTTCTAAGCACACAAGCTCTGATACCAATTGTTAGTAATAACTAAGAGGGTGGGTGAATCAGTGGCCTCAAACTTTTATCTAATTTAAACTTTAATCCACCAATCAATACTTCTCAAATTTTTAAGTCCCAACAAGATGCATGCCTTTGAAATATTTGAAACAAATAACTGTTTGTCGGTTTACCTTGTCTATCCTGTTTCTCCTTGATAACCAATAAGCAATAAACTGTATTTACCGATACTCAGTAAACATGTAGAGTATACCAGTCAATCCATAAATGTATATGTAGAATGTAAAACACTAAAGTAATTAACCATACACACATAACACAAGGATTTTAACGTGGAAACCCTGTTAAGGGTTAAACCACTGGGACCGGTACCCCAAATTTTCACTCTTCTGAAGTGAACCCTATTAGGAGCCAACCCTGTTAAAGGTTACAAACACATTGTTAAGTGTGACCTTGTTAGAGGATTTTCAATACATAGGTTGTCACTAAGTATCTGGCATCTACGCTACCATCCTTGAATCAGTCTCATGACTGTCAATAGGCTTTATGCAAAATCTTACTACCATCCTTAAATCAGCCTCCTTCTTAGACTATCAATAGGCTTTAGGTAAGACCGGTGCTACTATCATGAGTCAACCTTCTAGTAATCTGTTAGGATATACCTCAATTACAAAAGATTGTTAAGTCCTGCTCTGTTAAGAGACTTTAATGCTTCAATGGTTAAACTGAAACAAAATGACCTGTTTCTAATGCAACTGAATTGCAAATTTTTAGATCTATTTACTTACAATGTCTTTCTAATCAATGTATCAATTTAATTCCTTTGTACTTAACTCTTTCTGCTTTGTGATGTTGTGATTCACTATCCATCGGTGTCTGTAGAATACTTTAGCTCTCCCTCAGCTTGATTGATCAGGACTGCATGAAGTTAATCCTTCATCAGTTTCTCTTCAGCATCTTTTATTAGTTCACTCCCCCGTGTATCTAATTGTATATCAACCCCACTGGAATGAATTATGCTTGTCTCTTAAATAGACATGATTTTCCTTGATTCTAGGTTCTTTGATTCTTGATTCTTGGCGTGAAAAACAATCCAGCCAAATTGATTTATGGCTTTAACTCCTAATTTATCTCGTAGTTATCTTCTTGCCAACTATACAAATCACTTACTTAACTATGGTTGAATAAAAAAAATAAAACAACCAGTTAAGTTTATCCTTTAGCTTTGCCAGCTAGATATTTTGTCATTTTTTGATCTCTCTATTCTGTTGGTCAATTTTGCAGTTCGTCACCGGTGACAACTGCCAGTTCAGTCGATGTCGCTTCAGTTAAATTTGGGATCTCTGTCCATCAGGCATCATTGGATCTTTGTTCGTCAGGAAACACTATTTTACCTCATCGGGTATCATGTGATTCTGCTTCGTTGGGCAACACTGTCTTTACCTCGTTGGTCATCACTGTGACTTTAATCTCTGTCTTTACCGATGGTGTGCACTTCGCCGGTGTAGTCTGTCACTTAGTGAATACTAGACTTTTATGCATTGCTGGAAGCATAACCTTTGTTCCATTGGTTCTCTGAAGTCTTTGGCATGATCATACAGATGATATCAAGTTGACATCAATGACAATACAAACCATTAATTGATTTAATATCTTGCATCATCTTCAACTTAATATAGTCAATCATTTAATCAGTTATATGTCATCGGATTCATCTAGAGGTTGCCTCACAGCCCGATGACTCTGGTGCATTCTCACACATACCAGCTAGGGTTTTTCTAGTTGAGGAGATTTGATCCTTCATACACTACAAGATTGCAAAAATTGGAATGACAGAGATGGAAGAAGCTTACCAGAATCTTTGTAATGAAGATGGAACACTTAAGGATGAACACAAACACATTGAGGTAAAAGGGCTTACCAATACCCTAAAGTTTTCAAAGGTCTTCAAAACCAACTGGATTTGGTTAGTGCTAAGAAGAATGTACAATAAAAATTTATGGTTAGATGAACCAAAGGAAATCACCTGAGATGTCATCCATGTGGTCATCGGTTACCCCGTAACCAATAAAGTAAATCCACTCAAGCATCCACCGAAGGTAGAGACTGAAAAGATGACTGGATCCAAATGGGATGGGCATGGACTGAAAGTGAAAACCATAGCCGATGATGAAATTAAGTTTGGTGCATGTGTACTAGGTTACAAATTCTTCCAGGTTAGCAGATTAAATAGTATTTCATCAAGTGTTGTGGATACAACTTTCAAAATCATGAAGAAAGGCACATAGTTACACTTTTCTGAGCTACTATTGAATCAGTTGAAAGAAAATCTCAAGACAATAAAAAATGCAAAGTCAAACACATGCAAGTTTGGCTCATTAATCATGTGAATTTTCTTTTATTTTCAAGAAAAGTTCCTATCTGTTGGAGATGTAAAATGGGACAGCACCAAGCTGGTAACCGCGCAAATCAATGAGCACATAGATACTCTAGGAGATAATTTTGAAACTATCAAGAATGAATACTTTAATGTATTCAAATACCGAATGCAAAAGAGGGTAAGAATCCCCAAGCAACTCATTGATAAATTTAAGGATGAGATATGCTTCATGGTCAACACAAATCATACTTACATCAAACCTGTAGTAGCAAGAACAACATGGTTGCAACCACTGGAATATGAGATCAACATTGATCTTGCAACAAAGGCAATTGATACCTTAATCAATGAGCCACTGGACAAAAAGAAACCAAGGTTTAAAACATATGAGGATGCCAAGAAAAGAATTAAATCAAGCCTAGTAGTCAAAAAGATAGTGAAAAAGGAAAAAATGGTAAAGAATCTCACGAAGATTCTATCTGCACAAGAGCAAGAATCTGAGCAAGATGAAGAGATAGAACAAGAGGAGGAAACTAAAGAACATGTGTCTATCAGTAAAGATGATGAAATGAATGACTTAGAGGAAACATAGTCAGACTCATCACCTCCTCCACCATCAAAGAGACCAAGAACTATAGCTGCTTCAAGGACCAGAAGCCAAACTTCCAAAGAATCTACTCCTTCACCTATTAAGAAAGGAAAGGTCAGGACGTATAAGAGAAAAACACTTGAACTAAAGAGTGGAAAAAATAAGAAGGGTAGAAAATTCATCAGAACCTGAGAGGATATAGAGGATACTGAGTGAGATGAAGCCTTAGAGGCAGAAAATGTCAAGATAAAAGAACCTGACACTATTGATGACATTTGTGTTTACATTGCAAAATATGGATCTATTACTAATCCATATATTAGAAAATGGGGGAAAAGAAATAAATAAGATCATAATAATATTGAAGAAGCCATGATAGCTAAGATGTATAACTTCAAATATGTACCCATACAATTTGAAGGAAGTTATGTACCACAAGAACTCTTGGATAGATTATCCGCCCGTTGGACATTTGCTTTGGAAAATGAAAAAGAAATAAGAGAGAGAGAGTACTTGAATCTCTAATGTCACATGAATCAACAAAGGTATAAATACATGAAATAATGGAGAAACACAAGAAAGAATTCTCACCAAAGCTACGGGCATACAAATTTCTTGAAGGCAAGTTGATTGAACTTGAAAAGGACAGTCACAATAAATGGTGCAAGATCATGAATAGGCCAGTTGAGAAAGACAACCCTGAAAAAGACCTTCAACAACAAGATATTGATGAGGCAAACAAAGATGATACAGCCATTGAGCTAGATAAAGAGGAAGATGATACAATAGGGAATAAGAATGCAAATATGGTAGATAAAATATGGGATGATACCACAAATAATAATGTTGTGGATACCAATGTCATCAACATTACCGATGACCCTGGTAAAGAAATCAATAAGGATGAAGATGTCACTATTGTCAAAGATACAACCGACGAACATGACACAACACTTGATGGAGCATAGGTGATCAATACAGGAAAACTACCAATATTGATACAAGCTATCAATATCATGCAAGAATCAAGTAAATCACCTAACAAGGAAACTCCAAAGGATGCAGGAGAAGAAGTAAATAAAGATAACACTGATGATCAAAAAAACATCAGAGATAATCAGAAAGTAACTGACACTAGAAAGGCTATAGAAGGAGATAAGGACAAAGATGTGGATACTCAAGAGAAGAATGAGAACACCAAGGCAGATGATGCAAAGGAATCAAATGAAGGAGACAAACCAAAAGATGGAACTCCTGAGAAAATAGACATAGGTTCTACTGATGATGCTAAGGTGAATGTAGAGAGGTCTCCAGACACTCAACAAGCTGAAACCGATGCAAAGCAGTAGAAAGATGCACAACAAGTCACATCATCAAGCACAACTGAAAAGGTTGAAAATTTAGCAATGGTGCTACACTCCATTGAGTCACAAAAGAAGAAGAAAAAAACAAAGAAGAACAAGTTGGAGGTTACACTTGATGAAATAATTGAAATAGCGAAGTGTGACCCCACTACACTTGACATGGATGCACTGCAAGAATATGGAGAGATATGCCAAAGGAAGGCATTACAAGAAAAGTTGAAGAAACAACATAAGCAATCAATGGTACTAGAGACAACACAAGACATTCTACACTAGATTGTACCCGATGTTGATATTGATTAAAGCAAGCCCATAATTGATCAACTAGCTATCCTCACCGATGCCATCATAACTCAAAACGTTGATGCTGAGAAAGCTATTAAGGAGAGAGCAAAAATGAAGTATCAACAAAAGCTTCTAGAGAACATCAGCCAAGAAGTGGCTGAAAATAAGGTAAAGCTGTCAGAATTCATATCAGAATGAGATCCCATTATATCTGAAGCTATAACCTTAATCCAAAAGCTAAGCACAATTGAAAAGTTCACTCAAGAAAATAGTGACAACATAGCTAAGCTAGATACAAATCTAGCAAACAGTGCTAGTAGCCTAACAACCGATGGAGAAAATGTAGTCAAACTACAGTATGAAAAGATCATTGAAGTAAAATGGTTAAGGAAAGATATATGAGAATCAGAGACATGATTTAGAGAAGAAGTAACCAAGCTTCAGGCTCAACTTCTACCAAATCTCACACTACTACAACAACATATCAGTTCTGTAAGACAACTGATAGCAACTCCCAAGATTTCTATAGTTGACAACATCTATGATATGGATGCCAAGATAACACTTGAGCAAATGGCTCTAGCAAAACTGAAGGAGCAATGGAGAAAATGATGGAATACATGAAGTATTCTCATTCACACATTTTTGATAAGCTCTAAGGTAATTGACCTTTTCCCTTAATATCAAGTAAAGGGGGAAATGATACTTGTACAAAATATCATTGAAAATGTTATGTACACTTAGTAAGAATGGGCAAAAGGTAGATATGTATATGTATATTCTTAAAAAAGATAGTGATATGAAGAAGGAAAATATATCTTATGTATAGATATACTAACATATACATAGGGGGAGTCATTATAATAGGGGGAGTTATTACATAGGGGGATTCATTAGGAAAGATTAATGAAACTGTATGTTTCATATTGTATTAGCATTAGTATAGTATGATAATGTAGTATGTTGCCATCAATTCCAAAGGGAGAGATTGATGACATGTAACTGATTGAATGTTTGAAGATGTTAAGTTGATGATAATGCAAGCCATTAAATCAGTTAATGTATTGTATTTTCATTGATGTCAACTTGATATAATTTGTATTGTCATTGTAATACTGCCAAAGACTTCAAAAAACCGATGAATCAAAGGCTATGCTATCACTAATGCATATAAGTCAAGTATTCACTAAGTGACTAGATAGAGCGACGGAGTGCACCCGACGGTCAGAGTAAAAGAAAAAAGTCACAGTGTTTCCCGACGAGGAAATGCAAAAAATTACTGAGGAGCAGAGTTATAGTGTTGCCCGACAGGCAAAATATAGAGTAACTTGACAGACAAAATTTAAGTGTTGCCTGATGGAAAAGACAAGGACGTAGATCCCGATGAAAACTGAAGTCACACCAACAGAATAGTTAGTTATCATCGATGACTAACTAAAGTGTTGACCGACAGAATAGAGAGTTTAGAAAATGACAAAAATGCTTAGCTGTCAAGAAGCCAAATATAGAGTTAACCGATACTTATCGTTGTTTTAATCATCCAGATAAAGCCAGAGATAAGTAATTTATTTAAAGTTTCTTTGTCCAATTAGATAGAAGATCTCTATGAGATCATACTAGAAATTTTCTTTAAATCTATTGGCAAAGATTGTTGAACACACCAAGATTAAGAAAGCCAAGAAAAGAGGAAATCATGTCTATAAGAGACAAACTCAATTCATTACAAATTGTGTGTGTGGGGTGAACAAGAGAAGAGGAAAGATGCTAAAGGAAATCTGAAGGAGAATAAAGTCTTCATTTCAGTCCTGATCAAAAATCTAAAGGAAGATCTAGATTCTGCAGACATCGACGAACAGTGAGACAAGTATCACAGAGCAGAACAAGTGTGGAGAAAAGGTATATATTTGATTATATTGATCAGTGAAGTAATGGACCTACAATAGATCTAAAAATATACAATTGATTTGTATGTATGAACAGATCATTAGTGTTTCAGTTTAACCATTGAAGCATATAAGCCTCTTAACCGAGCAAGACTTAAAAGTCTTTTTCAATTGAGATACATCCCAAAAAAGGAGAACAGTCAAAGGGAGAGAATTTGACACAGAAGAAGAACACATCACATCATAGAAAGAAAAGATTCTACATCTATCCATTGAAGGGATTGAAGATAGAAATAAAGCTGCAAGAAACAGTTGCACTAAATCTATTTCATCGGTCTGTACTGTAACTTGCATTTCGGGTTCCTCTATCGGGTTCCACTTTAACTCTCTGCATTGTGGTTTTAAGTTTACACACTACCTTGTGTCATAGGTTCTCTCTATACTTAGTCATTTTTGGTGATCTACCAATCTAATCTTCAGTCTTCCCTTTACTATCTTTCAGTGTAAGCTTACCAAAAGTGTTGTTTTAATACTAATGACAAATTCATGTCATCAACCTCCCCCTTTGAATATAATTATCAAAAACTGATATGTGCAAAATACTAACATAATATTAAGTATATACAACATATATACTTAACACCTATATACTTAAGAACAATGATAAGTATCTATTAACTCTATATTCTTAAAAAAGACAGTGGTATGAAGAAGGAAAATATATCTTATGTACAGATATACCGACATATACATAGGGGGAGTCATTAAATGACTAAGGATTACATATGTTGTATATACTTAACATTTTGTTAGTATTTTTCACATATCAATTTTTGATACTAATGTCAAATGGGGAGATTGATGACATTAATTTGTCATTAGTATTCAAACAACACTTTCGGTAAGCTTACACCGAAAGAGAGTAAAGGGCAAACCGAAGATCAGATTGGCATATCACCAAAAAAGACTAAGTACAGAGAGAACCGATGACACAAGGTAGTGTGTAAACCAAAAACCAAAATGTAGAGAGTTAAAGTGGAACCCGAAAGAGGAACCTAAAATACAATTTACAGTGCAACCAACAGTAAAAATCGAAGGACAGACAAGCATGACCAAAAGACAGAACCAAAAGTCAGTTGCAGCCCGTAAAAAGTGGATCTGACTTCCATGTCAGATAAAGCAAGGGTATTCTGTTTATAGGATTTTCAATTGTTTTTAAATCCATTTCTTTAGGGACAAGAAACATTAATGTAAGTGTTTTAATCAGTCTAACTGATTTAAAACACATAGACTAGGAGATCTAGGTGCAAGTTGTAAACCTGATCTTAGAGTTAACTTTGTTTTTATCATCAACTCGATGAAATCAATCCATCTATAAATAGATGATGTAATCATTCATTAGAATGTGTGTGGAAGATAGAGGAGAATAGAATGAGCACATCTATGGATTGAATTGATAGTTTCAAGAACCAGAGAAGAGAAAGAAGGATTTGGTTAGCAGAATCAAGAACAGAGGAAATCGATAGTCAGAGGTAATATTCAATCACAGTTAAGGTGATATTATTTTGTATGTGAACTACAAAGGATCTGTATTAGCAATAGGATATTGCACTTACCAGGTCAATTTGTAATTTTCTATCATTCTAACAAGTGAAGCAAAGTGTAAGAAATCAATTTAAGAAAGGTGGATTTAACAGTCCTATATCAAATCTCTTAACCGAGTGCACACTTAACAGTGTTGCTAAAAGCTCTTAACAGAGTATACTTTAATAGGTCTCCATCAATACTCCTAACAAGGTAGATCATCAGAAGTGATCAAAATTGTAAGCCTTAACCGGCCCCTTCCATTCTGCAGATAGTGAAGTTTTGTGGGTGCCATCCCCACCACAGTTTTTACTTCCTAACATGAGTTTTCTGCAATATCATATCTTGTGTTATGTTTCAATTATGTTCATGAATGTTTCTATGAATGATTCACATGTTTATTAATTTTATGAAATGATATAACTCTCACAAAGATAGTGTAGATCAGACTGAATTGATATGAAATTGATTACAAAGGTTAATTGATTAAAGAACATGAATGTTTTTAGAGGTATTGATTCAACCCTCCCCTCTCAGTACTACTTCCCATTAAACCCAACAATCAGATCTATGAACATCTTATGATAAACATTCAACAACACTATCATCATTCATTAAAATACTTGTAACTACCTTGTGGATCATCATAATCACAAACCCTTTGAATGGTAGACACATTTCTATGTCCTTGACACATTCCCATATGGGCAATCAAAGTTATCATCTACAAAACTTGTGTGAAAGCAATATTTTCAACTCTATAACACTGGTAATCAACAAAATAACCATTCTTCATTAGTGACATAACAACTTGATCAAATCATCATGTCATCCACTCAAACTGGATTTGGAGGAGTGTTCTTCCCTTGGTAGAAGTGTTCAAAGCTCATTATGGAGGCCATAGAAATGATACAAGATTGAGAAAAGGAGAAGACATTGGCATCCTGCAAGTGTAAGATTTCAACCCATCCATTGGATAAGAGAATATTTATGCCTCTAGGTAATGGAATTTTACATGAACAAGAGAAGATTTCTACCTCTAGGTAACATAATTTCATGTAAAAGGAGATTGGTGTTAAACATTGTGGCTAATGTATTTTTAAAGAGTGCTACCACAGAGAACAAAGTTGACTTTTGCTACCAAACAGATTTAGCCGCTCAAGCTTAGATTTTAAGTGCTTTTTGTAGATTGAAGATCCATGATGAGCTAGATCGCAAATGTAGGAGGTGAGGCAAAGTCGCTAATTTTTTTTTTTTTAAAGGAAGGGAAAAAGGAGGTGTCAATGTTCGAAATAAGCTAAGGAAGATTTGAAAAGAATAAATGATGTTGGAGTTGAAAGGATAATTTCAAGTATGGAGCACTTTATTGGTGTTTTGGTTTATGTTTGTTGTTTTGAAAAATTTATGTTGTCTCTGTGTAGTTTTTTTTGTATTTTAAAAACTTGGTCATATTGGTTGTTTTTATGTTGTGTGTCTTTGAATCTGCCAAATTTATTGTTTGTGCAACTTAAGTGAAAAAGCCACTAGTCAAGTGAACAAACTCAATTGCTGACAATTGCACATGAAACTATTTATTTTTCCTCTTCTTCTAACATTTTGTCAAAACAACTATTCTCCTCCTATAATTCTACTTACTACTCTTAAATCCTCTTGTGGATTGGTATCCATCATGTATTGTCCTCCATCAATGGTTCTCTCCTCTCTTCTTCTCCTTTGTTGATTTTGATCCACCATGAACCAACCAACTCTTTTTTTGTTGTTGCAACCTCCATATTTTCATCTTCCATGTCTTCAAATAGATATACATCAGCCCTAGATTCATAAATTTCTTCATATTCATCATCTTCCTCTTCTTCTATGCCACATTCATGACACTCCATCACATCTTTCTTTACTGCATTCAAAATATCATTAGAAAAATAGAAATACCATCACCTCTTTTCTAATGTAGGGATCTTCTCCTTTGCAACTCTTTTTTTATTTTTTCACTTATTTCCTCTCTCTCTCTCTCTCTCTCTCTCT
This sequence comes from Thuja plicata, assembly GCA_018584345.1. Lineage (NCBI taxonomy): Eukaryota > Viridiplantae > Streptophyta > Pinopsida > Cupressales > Cupressaceae > Thuja > Thuja plicata. The sequence continues at coordinate 4,230,275 of MU223517.1, read as the reverse complement.
CTCTCTCTCTCTCTCTCTCTCTCTCTCTCTCTCTCTCTCTCTCTCTTTCTCTCTCTCTCTCTCTCTCTCTCTCAAGTCTAAGAATCCTAAGAATTGATCCAATCTTCCTAGGCCCCTTTGAAGCTACGCTTGAAGTGAATAGACTCATATTTCCTTCTCAAGAATTATCTCAGAAACAAGGCTTTTCTATTTTCTCAAAATTTCATGAAAGCAGAAAGAGAAAATTTACACAATCCAGGCACAATCAACTACATTTATAGCCTATCAAATCTAGTTGTTTTCCAATTCACTGCAACTTTCTCACACTTGAGGAATCATACCATTGGTGTCTACAACTAAGGCTGCCATTAATTCAAACTTGAGTATTCTTTCTGGAACAAAGTATGCATTTTATTTCCTTTTGGTGTTCAAAATGCAAGAATGAGACATAGGGCACCTTATCATGCACATGCAACATACACCATAAATTAAAACCTTCTTTGCGAGTGAGAAATAAATCCTTTTTATTTATTCATTCATGCACTCACAGAATCTTCCTTCAAGATCATGATCATTTGGCGAGTGAACGAGAGCCATTGATTTCACCTAAATCTCTAGTCGTGCACTTGCAACACTTTATCTTATCATCTTTGAACCCGCGTGAGTGAGCGACAACTAATCATGTTATTTAGATTGTTATTTTTTTTTTACACTCACTACATGAATGTAAATTGATCTTTAACCACCGTGAGTGAGCGATAATCTTAATTGAAACAGGTCATAAACTATTTCGCTCACTCACGGACCTAAAAATTTTAACCGCCAAAACTTAGCAATTGATCGATGGCATGAAAATATCCTTTCTCTCTCACTCATGGATCCAAAACATTTAACCACAAATCATTGTCAAACGAGCGATGAAATAAAAACCTCCTTGGTCACTCACTCATGGATTAAAAAATGTTAGGTGAACTTTCATTGCGAGTGAGCGATATAAAAAAAAAGATGCAATATAGACCGCGTCGTTCACTCGCACAATAAAAGACATTGACCAAAAAACCACAACAAGTGAGTGACAACCTAAACTAAAATTTACTCACGCACTCACACACCAAAAATGTTAGGTTAACTAACCTTGGCAAGTAAGCAACAAGATAATCCTTTCCTTTCTCGCTGACTTGTGAGCCCAAAAACTTAAAGAAAAATTACATGGTGAGTGAGTGATAACCAACTTAAAAAAATTTCTTATCACCACATTTCTCACTCACACGGTCAAATTAATATTTTGCAAGATTGTCACAATTGTGCGACCGCATGAGAACCCATTTACTTTCTCACTCGTGCGGTTAAATGATTTTAATAAAGACACCGCGACTGCATGACTAAACATGAAGGTCGCCAACTTGAAGACTAGGTACATTTTATTACTTCTTTTTGCAATAAAATCCATGACTTTACCACAATAATGCGGGAAAACATCATTTTTGAAATATGAAAAATTCCAGAATACAGTGCTAACACGAAGGAAATGCGAGTTCCAAGGTGAAGTTAACCATTTAATCGAGTTGCAGATACGTTGAATCAGTTCATAAGAGATGATCTGTTGGCTGAGCACAATTCAAGGAATACCTAATCAATGAGATTAAGAGGAAAAAAAGAGGCCTATATATTGAGAAGTTTGTATGTTTATACAAAGTTGCTAGCAAAGTTGAAGTGTTAAAGTGCTAAAGAGTAGAGCAGAGAAAGTGGTGGTGATCCAGTACAGAGAAGAGACTAATGAGTTATTGATGCCAGTAGTTTCAGAGAGTGCATAAGGGATCTGATTAAGCAAGAGGTAGTTGTAGAAACACAGATCAAAATAGTACATTATTTCTTACTAATATTTGTAACAAAAAATTTCTTAACCGAGTGAACTTAACAAGTCTTTTTGTAAATCCTTGTTAAAGGTGACATTCTAGGATAAATTTTAAAGTCCTCTAATCAGGTCACTCCTAACAGGGTGAAGATCTTAGCAGATCTGAGGTAAATCCCCTAACAAGGTGACATCTAGCAAATGTGTTTATAATCTTTAACATGATTGGATTTTAACCAAGCATACTCCATAAGAGTTTCTTTTTGTGGGTGACAATTCCATAGATTTTTTTCCCAATTTAGGTTTCCTCGTTAAATTTGGTGTTACATGTGATGCTTCATAACTATGAATTTTATATGCTTATGTTTTATGTTGTTTATCAAGTTCTGTGAAGTGTTTTCTAGTTTTGGTTGCTGCTGATATTTAGGTTACCAAGTTGAATCTGTGATTTAGTTTTAAAGTTTCAAGTTATAATATTTTCTGATTCACCCCCCCTCTCAGTAAACCATCTTGTTTGGGAAAACCAAAAATTGGTATCAGAGCGAGTTCTATGAGAAGATAAGTTTGAAGGTACTTGAGTTAAAGATCCAAATATGTTTAAGAGGGAAGGATTGAAGTTGAATAGGAATACATTTTACACATGGTAGAACAGAATGAAGCTTCACATATCTGGTATTGGAGATTATGCACTAAATCATCTTGGCACTTAGTAATCACCTATAATACCACTCTAACCCTAATACAAGTTTTGTTCTTTTGAATGAAGTAATATCTTTTGATGTTTTCTTACATCTTAATAATTATTTAATCTATTCCTATAGTTGGTTTATAATGGTTTCATGAGCTTGTACCTGAGGATTCTAGTATCAAACATACTATCTAAAGGTATCATTTGTGTATTTGTTTATCCCCATGTATGTATTGAGGACCTTCAAGACCTTTCTGAATATGTTTAGGATGTTATATGATATGTACTTGATGGATAGATATATTTGGTTATTTTAATTTCTTCTATTAAGGTTACTTTTGATGAATCTTGTATCTCACTTAATGATTTAGGATATTTCTCATGATTATGTTGATTTATTATTAGTATCGATTATAGACTAACCCAATGCTCAAGATTATAACCCTCATTATGATAATGCTACATTCTTTGTGTGTGTGTGTGTGTGTGTATATACATGATGTGTTTTAATGATTTGGGATGAAGTCGTAGTTACTCACATGGATGAGGTCCACACGATGTATTGATCCCAATCATCTATCTGCAATGTATTATTTTATATGTATATCAATGCACGTATATTTATGCTTTGTGATGTGGGCTTGCAGGTACTGGGCATCGACTTCACCTGGCTTCACAGGTCTGAGTGTGCCCCAAAATCCTTGATCATTATTGTTGTTACAAAGACAATACCAAGTCCCACAAGATTGAGCCTACCTTTGATCCTTTTCTCCTGGGTTGGGTATTCCTGTATTTGTTCCATGTTGTTGGATGGATCCTGTTATGTTAGTTTTGATTTTTTAAAGATTTATGTGCCCTAGGACTTTATGAGTATTGGTTTGCGCGAGTAGTAATTATATTTAATCTTGATGGAGTGCATTATCTCTTATTAAAGGTTTGTTTTAATATTAGTAAATTCTATGGAATTAAAATTGTAAGGAAACTCAGGTGCGGAAACAACTTCCTACGCTAATCTCTATAGGAAAGTATTGTGCAAATTCTTTTAAATCCTTACAATTACAGATTCGTTAACTACTTTAACAAAGTTATTGCAACCACATACCATGCATACAGAAAATAGAGAATGACACAATGATATACCCTGGGGAATACGTTTCGGTAAAAAACCCCAGCACTCCAAAACCTGCACAATGTATTGATCAAAACTATTATAGCTACAATACACTTGCAATGCAAGTTCTTTCAGAAGATTTCAAAACCCTTGAAGACAAATCATGGCAGCATAAACCGTTCCAACAATACACTCACATCACATCTCTTCGCAACCCTTACAAACGCTTATATCATGCGCTTCACTTTTTAGGGCTACTCCAAAAGATAACCGTATTAGGGTTTTACCATTCTCCGAGAAAATAGGAAACCCAAAATTTTTTTCGCCCAGGATTGGGGAAGAGTGTACAGTACTCAAATTTATCAGTTGCCACATGTCTTCGCCTGTCATTGAATCTTCTTGACATAGCTCTTACGTGTCATAGGAATCTGTCATAACTGTTTTAGCCATGATCTCCTTAAACACAATTCAAGATGCCGACACATCAACATTATTTGCAAGAAATACATATTACAAAACAAATAATAAGAATAGGAATTATCCAAGGTTGAGACACCTTATTCCTAATAAAAATGCCTTATATTGAGTGTTATAAAGTGTATTCATAAATGTATGTTCTATAATAATAATGTTTATATGGGTATATGTATGCATAGGCATATGGGTGCACACATATGCATATGATTACATATATATATATATATATATATATATATATATATATATA